>QNGE01001662.1:0-146779 GCA_008508345.1 Paragonimus westermani
CCCAGTAGACTGTGATCCGTACCATTTCTCTAATTTTAATGTATTGTTTAACTCTTTATAAATTCATATATAACCCGCATTTATTCCCGCGTAATTGTAAAAGCCTGATGAGAACTACTAAAAGCAGCTGTTTGCAAGATTGACGTCCTGTGATTTCCACGGGAATCTAGAAAGGACTAAAACTGAAGCCTTTGGAATCAACTAGTGACGATAGAAATGTGTTAGTTTTGCTAGGAGTTTTTGGTAGATCCACGGTGGACATCACTCACATTGAACTGAATTTTTTGTACCCAGAGAGACAGTTTAGCTTGCTCACTTAAGGGGACTCACTGGACACAAGTTTCGCTCTTGTTATAACTCGCCGGTAATAAGCACCCCTGCCACGATAGATACTTCATCTCCGGCCTATGCATTTATGCTGGTCATTACTCCACTGACCACATGTAAGACACGGCAGAGCCATCACGTTTTTTCATACCTGATCTTCTACAAGCTGTATCAGTAGCAAATCCCGATGATCAGTTTGATGAAGTTGATATGGGTGTTTATCATCAAATTCTCAATATGGCGTGGAATGCTGAAGTAACTGGAAGCATGTACAGTCTACATGTGGGATATCGGTCTTAAATTCGTTTGCTTTGCCTTGTGCTAAGTGGAGTGAGCAGCCATGGTAAAGTTTATATCATGGCTACCTACGGCGAATGTAACTCTGCCATCTTATTTTTTACCATTGTCGCCGCCGGGTTATTCAAACTTTTCTTTCCCTTACTGTTCGGTATGCTCCATCTTTATGCATATCTTAATGTCCGAATGAGTCAATTCCCTGCCTTTATGGTTCTTTGCAAAACCGTATTTGACTGATACATTTTGAACGTTTTTCCGCTGGCCAAATAAATTATCTGATCAAGTTACATTCAAGATGATAAAGCATTTTTACTGCAACTTTTTTCAATGATACTATTCAAATTGCAGCGTTTTCCAATGTCTTTCTTGGCATTTTGTCGAATTCGGCAGAATCCTCACTGCTGAAGTAGTCCACTACATGCCACTGAGTGAGCTACTTTTAGTCGCCAGGAATGACTTGATATCCCAATTTGGTGTTTGTGTTACAACCACGGTGGCCGAGATGTCTACCTGAGTGCAACAGCTGGAATCAACCTGAATTTTATTCAGTGTGTGTCAGATAATTCTTTTTATCAGGTTTTAGTTTACAATTCATTATTCAACAAGTTTATCGCTTTTCTGTCTCCAACTTTATTAACAGGCCCCACTGGTGTGATAGTGGTTTGGAGTTAACGTGGGGGCTCTTGCACTTCCTCTGAAGACCGTGGAACAGCATGATAAGTGCCTGCAAGCGAATGTAATTTCAGCTTTTGAGTGTGAAATTTCGGCCTTGCTTAAAGTGAGGCCAGGGGCAAGCGGACCAACGAGATTGTCTTACGAAAGCTTTGAGAAAGTAGTGACCAGAGTTCAAACGCAACGTCTAGCGGAGACACTCACTAAATATCAGCTGTATCGAGAGTAAGGCTAGAGTTAGATGTTTATCTTCGGAAGGGACCGACTTCATCTGAATTTGAGTGGGATTCAACTCATAACAGATACTCACTCAGGCTTTCAACACAATCGTGTAAAATTCAATAATTACACGACTGTGGCATTTCCATCAGGTTGACCGTTTACTTCAAAGGAATCGTTTGAGCTTGTGATGTCAGACGACTGCTGAGGTTAATCAGTGAGTAAGCCTTAAGGTAAAAAATTATGGTTTTCACACAAACTACTTGTGACAGTTCGTGTTATTGATTTTAACTTGGGCTGAACGTAGAAAAGCAGGGCTAAAAAGACCTCCGCGGGTGGTAGTTACTTATGTGTTCCGTGAGTGCATGCTTCATGTGACAGTATATATATATGTACATTGTGTCAATATGAGTGCCCTCGGGAGGTGACGTGACGCAACTGATAGTCAGTTAATTGTAACCAGAAAAACACTTTCAGTGACTTGAAGCCCAACACGCAGCCAACCATACGGGGAAAGAAAACACGTTCCTGAGGGACGTTATAATTACAGTATATCGTGTTCCACTAAAAAAGTGAGCAATGTTTTTTTCGAGGAAATGATCGACGACACCTTGTCTGATTGCAGAAAAAATGTCCATTCCCTATTGCACTTAAGAACATCCTATTTTTAAACAGCCTTTTAGCTAAACCTGTATTCACTGAAAGCATATGTAGACATCTTCATTTCTATAGCTACTTGGGGGCTAATTATGTGTCCTCTGTTTGTTACACTCAAATACTTCCGTACCAAACAAAACTATCCGCGAATACATGAAGGTTAACTGTGAGGCAAAACACTTAGCATACAGTTAAACCCTGTTTGTTAAATAGACATGAGCTATCTCATGATCGGTTTGCCTTGAAAACGCATAGTAGTTTAGTAACTCCCAGAAGCAAACGTTGTGGCAATTACGATGGTTGTACTAATCGCCCAGTTCAATAACGTGCGGAAGAATTTGCCTACCAGCCGGATGACAAGCAGGTGACGGTCAAAAGCTAGATAAAACTATATGTGAAAGGCTGTCTGTGGAAATTTGGTCGTCGATCACTGATTATGTGTGAATTACAAGGATATTAGACAAAAAATGCTTGATTGAAAGTTTTGAATAAAAAGTGATCGCTTTAATGATTGACACATATATCGATTGTTTCTAATGGATGGAACTAAGTTGCTGCTCGAACAACTTGGCATGTGGACATAAGTATGCCTACATAGTGTGCAGGTGTACAACAGCTTCTGATGTTGAGGATATTGAGGTCAGCAAGGTGGACACATTCAGGCCGAGTTCACTATGGCATTAATGATTACGATGTGACCGAACGGTCATGGGCCTCACTTTGTTTGTTTCAGGCTATGCTGCCAGGCTTACTATGCATGAACACGGCCGAGGCGCAGACAATGAAGACGTTGGTTGCACAGATGGCGAAACAAACATTCCAACCAGGTGACGGGTTGGAGGCTGGTAGAAGAGTTTGGTATTACATCACGAGTCCACACAGATATTTGTAACATTGCTGCCACTCTCGGGCACACTGAGTGTTCTGTGTTCTAATGTCTACCGTGTATTTTATTTTCAGAATATCACAATGAGCTCTGTCAATGCTATAATGTTTATCAGTAAAAAAGAGAGAAGACATCTACTTTAAAACGAAGTGCTAGTAGGTTGATTTTAAAAATAACAAATGTAAACCACTCTGAGTCAAACATGATCGCCGTATTTGTTTACCCGTTCTAATCACTTGTTCTGTGTCGGTCAAGTTGGCGACAGTTAAGTACAAACGAAATATCGACATTTCTCACATAAATTTTCTATTCCCATGGATGAGTTTGGAAAATTTCATTCAAAGTTCTCTGTCCTACGAAGGGCGGATGGGATTTATGTTACTTAGTGAAGATGTCTAGCGTAATCCGCCTCCTGTAAACATCTTGAACGAATCAACCACTAAGGTTTACCCATTGTTTCTAAGGCGATATTTTTCTCTTTTTCCGAGACAATGAAAACATAAAGCTTGAGATTTGTAAGCACTTTATACTTTTGAACGTCTTCTCGCAGATCTCGGTTTTACCAGTCTATTTAGAGAAAGCATTTTTATGCTGTTGTCTAACGGTATGCAATCTGTTGAAATTTAGTACTGGCGTTGATGGTGGACATGACTTCTTTTAGACGCTATTCAAGAATGTGTACAGATGCGCCTTTTAGGAATGTTTCAATCAATTGTAAACTATCTCACGGTGACTTGAACATGAAAAGGTGAGCTACAATTTATGCATATAATGTGCCACTCGACCCACCAGTTTTGTTTGTAAAATACATTTTTAGAAATAGGCTTTGCGGAACAAACGTACCTCATAATTTTGCACTCCCTTGACTAGGCAAAAAGCTGTACCTGTGTAGGTTGGACAAGGAATGCTTGACTGCCTGACTCACTACTGCGTTTGAATACAAAACTTATCTGCTGAATCAAACAGATTGGCTTAAAACGTTTAGATTCACAGTTATAGTGCATCTGTGGAGAATGTGAGTCATCAGTAAATGTTTCTTATTCCTCCTTGGTATATTTTAAGGCCGTATGCAACTCATTTCCGGTCAACTGTTTTGTACTGAGTCTTATGAATTCTTGTGCTCATTCTCAACCCAGTGAAACTGAGTCAATCAAACAAATGACATCGTTTGGTTGTCGCTTATTGAAACGTTTCCCTTCGGAACCTATTTCAAACTGAACCGGAACTTGTGAGTTGGAGGGCTGGTGAATTACTGTCATTTTCTCGTGAATTCTTTTCAATGTAGAAGCACATATTTGCGCAGTAGCACGAAGTAAACGTAGTGGAAGGAAACTAAAAACTGCGTACAGTCACCAGGGAGTGTACGGCCGGTTTTTCGTCGGCTTATAACACACGAGATCTTACATACGAGATCAATCTTTCACACACAGCTTTCATACACGAATGTTTCCGAAGCACACACGACTGACGCTCGTTCCTTTGCTTCATAGGTGACGTATCTAGACACATCAGAATGTATGGTTGTAAAACTGGGTAACTGGTTGGAAAAACTTATTTTGGTATTTATCGACAAAAAATCAGAGAAAATACTCACTTCATAAACCGAATCTTTAAACGTTATAGGGCGGACAACGACTATTCATCGCGAAGCCTCACCATAACCACAAATGGTCTGCCACATGACTAAACGTTAATCTTTGAGTGACATAGATTAAAATTTTGCCAACACAGGCTAAAAGTTGGACCTTTGAAAATAGTCCAATGTGATAACCTACTGGCCAGCAACAATAACTTTATTGGTTTGTTCTCTATTGAGTATTACGATGAATAACAGAACAAGAAAACAATCGAAGGGTTTTCTACAAATCTTGTTGCAGTCTAGTCTAGCTTGCAAAGTGAGGGATTGAATTTTCCCAGGTTTTACACTTCACTGCCTGTCCACGTAACGGAGCCTCCTTTGCCACTGTTAATTATAGTTGGGTTCACTAGTGCGAGTTACTTTTCATGACACTGTTCATTAGGAACATACAAGGCTGATCCTCCAGGTGTCCTGTGGCTAAGGACGCAAAGTTGTTGCAGAATGACCGGTAAGTTCAAATGAATAAGTTATGTGGACAAAACCAGGTGAGAAAGTTTGTAGTTAATGGTTTTAAGATATTTGCCCCAAGGGAGGGTGTAGTAATCCGTAGAGTGAAGGATGATTGGAGGTTGTCATAGAATGGCTACAAATGTAGGTACTGGAAATTCTTAAGTCCGGTTCCGTTCTGACAGTTCGGCTAATTGCAGTTCTCTCGATGAAACTCACTTGGTCAATTGCACCTGCGACCAAAATATGGCTGGCTGAGTGGGTAATGAATTGCAGTCATCAGCGAATCATCAGCGATAGTTACCAGCAATAATCAATCACAGCGATTATACCGTTGTGAGAATCATGCAACCATGATTGATAAATTGAAACAACATACGTTCTTGCATGCCTATCATTCTTTGGGTGAACAGTCTCTATGCGTAACCATTTTTCCGGTTTGGTCTAAGTGCTCGAGGCCGTCGCACAGTTTAATTTACCAAGGACCAATGGGTCCTATCAAACTATTTCTAACAGAATTCACTCAGTGATATTCCAAGCCTATTTACGCTCATTTCTCCTCATCGAAATATCTAGGTACTGCTAGTAAGTTTGCAAGTGGTATTCTTTGGTATGCTTTCAACACCTTGTGTACACATTTTTCTTGCTGCCTGTCAAATTCTGGAATTAATGGCTCTCTCAACTCGTTTTCTTGCTGAAATTTTATTCCATTCATTTTCCCCGCCTTTTTCTTAATAATAATCCGCCAGAATGGTCTCTTTTTAGCAGCTGATTGTGTTTTTCTTTCTCTTATCGCTGTTCAGCCGTGTAATGTTTTTCCCGATCAATACTGTCCGCTGCAGTTTGCTGAAGTTATCCATGTGGCGATCAACTTCTCACCTTTGAACTGCGTGGAGAAATAATATGACTTTGGTGAATTGCGTGAGCATTAATTCACAGGTTCAGGTATGACGATTAACAGTAAGTACACTACGTTTAAACAGTACACTATCGTTACGTTTAAACCATGGTGTGAAGTGAACATTGTCGGTTCCAAGGCAACAACATTGATTGTACCCGTTTCTCATGCCAACAGAGAACCAATGTTGTTTCCTTCACTATCAACACTGTGATGGATCCATCGGCAGAAATGCACAAGATACTCGTATCTGATATTCAGCTTCATTTTGTTTGCCTAATGAATGTCATGTGACCGAAATCTTGTAATGACTCGTCTCCTATAACTCACTTGCATCTCCAGGAACATAGCAACGTGAACAAACAATTACTGATTCCTCATGAGCAAATCTGAGTTTGTAAGATAGCAAATCTTCTCAAGCTTACTCCAATTAATTGTAGCACTGAATGTCTGTCAGCTTATGTCAGGCTATACTCTTGACAAAACCTTAATATGTTTACCTAGCAATTTCACATCCCATACGTATATTTTCTTCAAGTCTACACTGTAATGTCTTGTTTCACATGGTTTGCTGACCCCAAGTTCACCCAGAAACAATGCTGATCTTTCATCGATAATGATCGAACAGAAACGATGTTGACCTGGGTTAGACAACACGAATAATTTATTCGCGGTCATTTATCGCAGTGTGTGATGCCTGCCACCGCATAGGATTACCATTAACCAAACTCGGTTACAATGATTCATAATCGAACCGTTTACCTAGAAGCTAGGCTTTTAGAGAGAATTTTTTGCAGTATTATGAAGACATTAATCATGACAAACAGAGGCAGATGTTTTCAGTCATTCATTTTGTGTCGATCGAAAGCATTCGTGCTAGTGAGCCGGGCTTAGAAGAATAACGTGTGTGAAAGATTGGGCAAGCTACTGCTTGCTTTCTCCGTACACCGAGCCATCATTTCATCATTCATACCAAACTAATAGTCCAGTCTAGGTGAACAGAAAAAAATTTAATTGGACAGCAAAAACTACGTCATACGCACAGCTACTCTCAAACCAGGTTATATAAACACAACGTCACTGCGTTAATTACACAAATCCATAATAAATGTATACTGTGGACAAGCAAATAAGGACATTTAACTTGGAAGGCATCATCTGACTCAACCCAACATCACTACCTTCGTTAATCTGGACAACCGGATGACCAGGTTCGTTTGAACACTAAAACGAAGTAACTTGTTTCGCACTTTTCATTCTCACCCTGCGTTAACTTTTCTAAACTCAACTAGTTATTTCCCATTTTCCCACAAGGAACTACCCTTCTAAATGCTTTACTTTATTTAGTGTCTTCTAAATCGATTAGTTTCTGCATCAATCATTTTTTGATGCTTCCTACTCTACACAACTATGGCGAACCCGAGGTTATCTACAATCATACAATGTTGGCCTAATCTATGCTACTTAATATTCCTATGAGTGTGCACACAAAATGGCTTCGATTGATATTTTTTCATTTAGCGGTCAAACAACGGCTAACAAATAGCCTTCCGTCAACGCCCATTACAAATTCGAGAAAAACGAAGTCTGTCTATAGTTTGAATTTAACCTAGAATATAAAACAGAATAGATTTTAGTGTAGCAAGTGAGTCAGAAAACCGGTTTCCAGTCGGCTAGCCTATAGACCACAGATTGTTTAAAATGCATCGTGCAACGAACTACTTTAAGAAGAAGCACCAATGTAGACGTTTGTTTTCCGTTACACCTCAACAATAATGTATGTCCATGTCACAAGTAAAATTTGGGTCATCTATGTTCTCATGAGGAAACCGTGCTGATCATTGGGTCATTGTGTTCACATTAGGTACGACTGAAATATCCTGTCCAAACTTGACGACTTTTTCCAACTGACAGGTCTTCTCCGTGCGATTTACACGTATAATTTGCATTGTGATAAACAGCTTTCTCAACTCTGCTAAATGACGCTTTAAAGTGCAGATGTGCTTGCTTGACGAAATCAGGTGACAGCTGGCAGGAGCCAATCGCAAACTTCTGAATATAGCTGGTTTGAAATTGTATGCAAACGTGAAAACTGTGATCAAATTTAAGCAGTGTTTAGCTCAATAATCAAATTCTCAACTGTGCGTGAGTAATGCCTACAAAGTGTGGTACGCTTCGTGAAAGCTCCTCAAAGCATACTTGTAGAGTACTGTGTGTCCTCACAGTTATCAGCAAGTCGTAGGCATGTTGGATGATACTGTTATTTTGTCCATGAGGTTCTTCGACATGCTTTGCGACCATTGCAAACGGGAATAAAATTAGTTCAAGCGAAGCCAAGGTTGACATTCAATGACATCTGTTGCCGCTAATACCGCAGCTAAAACGTATGGGTGCAATTATATAAGTAGATGTCAGCAATATGCTTCGAAATAGCACTGTGAATCATCATTCACAAAAGAACAGGATGAAATAATGAAACAATAGGGATATGAGGTCACACTGATTGCTAATGAGGAGGGATTGACGGGCATGTAGTGTGCTGACGTCATCATTCATTCAAAGGTGAAATGACAAGTATGCCTCTCTATTGCTATCCTTCGTGACTGCTTGAAGTACGTTGTTTGTGACGTATGAATATTGACCACGTTAGACAGCATTGATGCAGTCGAGTTTGTTTCCACTAACATCTGTCAAGCAATTATCACTTATGAGATCGATACATATTCATCTTATTAGCAACACTTTCGTTTTATAATAAGGTTATTTGTTTACATGGATTCTTCGAACATTTTACCAAATATCCGAAAAGAAATATAAGAAACTAAACCAAGGAAACTAGAAGGAACTTGACGATTTGCATGAAAGAAGGCTAGTCAAACTGGGTAGCTAAACAAGTTTTTTAACAGATGATATGGGTCACAGTTTATGAACGATGGCCTACGTCATCGATTGCCCGTGAATTCAAGGGGTGCAAACGGCTCCCGTCGGCGACTTCATTGCACGCCTTTGCGTCAAGGTTGGTCACCACCCACAACATATAGTTGCCCATACAGGTGATGGCGAAAATCCAGTCAACCTCTGTGGAATTCCGTTGACAAACAGACTAGTAACCCGCCCTCCAACCGTCAAACCAATCATCGAAATCAAAAATGAAAGGTTCACTACTTTTTGTTAGTGCCAGTCAAAGTGGACGTTGGAATGCAAGCTGAATTAAAGTTACGAACAATGTCAAAATATTAACAATTTGAAGATCATATGATGCTCTCTCCAGCAGCTTTGAGGGAAGAACTGGAAAAGGAGCGATATCGTGGTCGCTAGAAAACCGCCACAATTCCCATTCAGTCATACAAAACAACACCAATAGCTATTCATCGGTTGTATAAAATTATATGTTCAAAAATCTCAAACCCGTAGGTACAAAGCTGGAAATAATTATTGAGGTTAACGATAGTCCGTATAGTGTGCTTTACGTAGTTGGAAACAAACAGATCAGGCTGAATAAACGTCAGATCGTCGGCTATGATACTGAGTAAATAAAGACCGAACATTTGCTTGTTGATTGTGGCAGTCACATGAGATGTATAGACTTTTTTCTGGAACAAAAACCCTGGTAGCTAACCATGATGTCCAAATAGCCTGGACAGTTCGGACGAAACACTTTAAACTACAATGAACGTCTGCTTGTTGAAAGTGCGCTGGCCACTGTCAGTAAGGTAGGCATATATTACGCTTAACATTGCTACGGTAATGATGCTGTCAACTGATTAGCAAGTAGTCCTGCCATATATTTCCTTCAAATGTTTAGTTACACATTCGACCTCTGTTTTCCGCCTTGCAGCCTCCTATTCCACAGTGCACACTCGATAGCATGCAGAAAAATTTGCCAGGTCATAAATCGTGCGTCTCAACTTTTTTGAATACTCTACTACAATGTGGTTTTGATGGTGTTAAAATTACCACTCCGGATCCAGACAGGATGGTATTCTTTGATCTGTCTGAAAGGTCATCTAGTCGTTTGACCTAAATATTTCCCTGTACAACAGTAGGAGAATGAAGGTGGGGGCACGAATCAGTCGGGGATAAGAAAACTTTCCATTCAAACCCCAAAAACAATTAGGGTGGGAATGATGTATAAGCTAGGTAATATTTCTGTCTGGAGGGAGCGTCAGTGAACCTGATACAGTCAACGGTTGTCTCTCCGTCACAATATTAATCCTGACAATTAAGCGGACAAATGCGGGTTCTTTCTCACCGTGATAACCCGGCCACGTAATTTACTGGCGATCATGTTCATGGCTACAAAGTGGTCACGCCAACAGACGATATTTCTGCGCTGTTGAACTTTCGCTAGTCTTCAACAGGTGTTTCACAATCACACGGTCGCCCACATGTCGTCCGGTCACACGTGTTTTTGAAACATGACCAGATAAGTTCTAGTTCCTAGATGTGAGCCTGAAAAGGAAGACGGATGGAACGTCTCAGAGCCAAGTTAATCGCAAGACAACCTTTACTTGGCGGTACGCACGTTTGAACCATCCTATGTCAGTCAAACAGAAACGTAACCCCGCTTACTATCCTAACACAAGAGCGAGAAAAATGTGCTCCGTAGAGAGAATGTGGCAGGAAGTGACAATATGCGCTGCTGTGTTTGTAGAAGGTGACTGTTTTTGGTGTTTTATAACCCGTGTTATCTGACATGGTCTAAGTGCCATAGGAAAGCACAAATTCATGTTTATATGCTTATGTTTGAAGAATATTATCGCGTTACATAAATTCAACCGTCAACTTTATCAGACTATCTCAAGCACCTTCCCGGTAGCAACATTATTTGACTGGTTCATGTGCTTCTATCCTGAATACTATTAGCTCGGAAAACAAGTTGTGTGTTGATGACTAGTCTCTGCTTGAGTTCTACATTTTTCCGTTCTATAACAACAGAAGTGAGTTGGACTATGGAGCACACTTCCAAACGGCTGAAGAAAATTATCCTGACTTGTCCGGGAACGATTTGACGAAAAATATTAAAAATGTATTAGTGATACACTCAGCCTATGTCGGTAATCACGTAGTCTCTAAGCAGACTTTGTGTGCAGCTTGAATAGTTCCGAGTGAACGCTAGAAGCGTTAGGTGACTGATATAACTGCTCGCACCATTTGTCCTTGCGAAAATTACTTAAAACTAGTAGCGGTAGCAATACTAATGCATCCTGCAAACTCTTTGTGGCAAATCGCCCTGCGAAGTTTGGTGGTATCAAAGATACATAGCATCCACTGTAGTGTAATTCAGAGAACAAATGTGGATTGTCAATGACTGCTAGTTTGAAGAATGAGCCAGCTCTATCAGTTATTCCCGCAGTGACCGCTGGTTATTCATAACGTTAATTAGTTGACCAATTTGTTACCCGGCTTGTAGGAAGCTGTCAGAATGAACGGTTGTGGACTGGAACCTTACTTCTTTTTTCAGTGTTTAAACGAACTCAAAATATTAAGCATCCATCTATATTTTTCACTTCTTTTGTTTCTTCGTGGTGTAAATGATCTTGTAGGCTGAAATAAATGAACTTAAAAAGCGTCATGATACTTAAACAATATATTGCTTGAATCGTAGGGGTTTTGTTCGGATTTCATGCATCTGCATTCCTCTCGTCTGATCAATAAACAGAACATGCAAATTTTCACTAACAGCAAACCGTATTTTCTGTTTGAACAGGTGATTCAACAGCGTCCGAATATATATATATATATAAAGAATTGAGTTGAGTTTAATCGTACAAAATCTAAAAGGACTAGTTGAACGGTTACCGAATCAAATTCAGTTCAGTGACCCTTTTAAGGAGTACGATCAATAGCAATCCCGCGGCAGTCAAGTATGAGAGTAGATTTTAGGATTAAGACGTAAGCTACAAAATATAATTAACTAACTTCTTTTGAATATATTAACAACAAAAACACTCCCAACGGGCCAACGGACGTTGGTCAGTTCCAGGTAAATAACAAATAACGTTGGAGACAACGTTTGAAATTAGAGAAAGCGAGGCAAAAAACACATTGTGGACAGTAAACGTTGTCATTTTTCTAAAGAGAACGTCGTTTCATTTTCTCCCTCATCTCATAGCATGTGCCGGAATTCACTAGTGATTGTTACTCAATACTTTTCTGGCTATGTTGTAACTCTCTAAATTTATTCCCACCTACTTCCATCGGCAAGAGTGGAAGCTTTATTTGTTGTTATTCAATGTTGCGGTTCTTGTGATACACTGGTCCTTCCAAACACCCGTCAATTTTGATCAAAAATATCTCTGGGAAAAATACGTCCGTATGAAGAGTTTCCGGTGTATCAGATATATGTGTGGTTATTGTTTACCATCATCTTGGTGACAGTTTCCCAAAATTAATTATTCAACAATCAGTGATATGATCAACGGCGTTCATGTGATTGGGACATCGGTATCAGAACAGTGGAGTAACGTAAGGGAGTAAAACAAAGAAACAACGATCAGGAGAAGTATAGTGGTAATTACAGTTGCCGAAAAGTGGTTTTAACAACTAAGAGTGTCCGTGTTGAAGTATGTCTAAACAGCTGGACAGCAATAATTAATAAAAAGAGAGCAGACTGAATTGATTGCCTCCCATCAATTTATTCAAAAACATTTCCGTTTTCCCCCTTCATGCTAACTTATTGTCACTTCAAGCAGTCTTTGTGTTAATGAATCTAGTTCTACTCTGACAGACTACATATCAATAGCGCTTGAGCTGCGAACAACCTGTGTGCTTTTTCAGGATGACATTCTCGTGCACTTTTTGTGAGTATACCAAGGTAAATGAGAGACCGGATTGCTTAGGTAGCAGCTTGGTGACCACCTCTCTGTCTAAATAGTCAGTGACACGTCTAAGTATGGAGTCGGTGAAAACACAGCTCGACGTACACGATATATGAGTTGGTAGGCACCGTGTTGCGATTCACTGGGAAATAAGACCAGTTTTGTAAAAGATGACAGTAACTACTGCGGCAATGATACTTTGTGAATCAACTAGATCTGTATCATTTCGGCCATTTCTTAGCAATAGATTAGTGTCCGGTTCCATCTAGATAAATGAGGTGCTGAGTTTCCATGGAATAATTGTGTTAGCGGCGAAGGAGTGAAAAAAATTTTCACAGAATTCGGCAGTATGCGCTTAATTAAAATGGTTGTAGCTAGTTCTTGTGAGCTGAATCAAAGGTCACGTGGTACAGCATACATCTCAAGGTGACTAACCTAGAGTTTCTAGAAAATTAAGTCACGGAACATTCGTTTCCTATAAGGGTTCACGTGCTCAGTTTGAGTGACTGACAGTTGCAATTTGTCGGTGAAGTCATAAGTTCCTCGAAAACATTGTGTGACAAAAAGACTAACAATGCAATTGTGAGTGCTCTTCATCGTTGCCAAGGTCATGCAATCATCCGGTCTTCACGAGCGTCCTCAGCCTTCGTGACAACCGTTTTTGTCATCTCCTCTACACATCTACCATGCAGTGTCTGCTCTTTTGTCTGGTCCATTCTCTTGATATTTGCTTGTTGCTAACCCCGAACCCTATACATATGAACTGCGTTGTGACCCTGCTGTCTTCGGACTGAGTGACATAAAAACAGCTCTGTCCGGAGGCCAGTCTTATGTGCTCATGCGCTAGCCTTGAGTGGTCGGGAAGTTAAGAACTAGTCGTAGATATACCCCTGTCCGTTGTTCATTACCACTGACCGCCGTTCTGTTATCTGCCTTTCCATTAACCGCTACTATATTATCCGTTCAAGCACTTGTAAGTCGTACATCCAGTTACAACATTCTTGAAAAACGGCTCTGGTGCATTTTAATTGCTTGACGATTCTGTTGACATAAACGTCTTTTTGTGCAGCTGCTGAAACTCATCGAGGAGCTCATTGGTGAGCCATCTGTATAAAACTTGGTCTCAACGATGTCGGCCAGTGAGAAGCAGTAAGTAGACGCTGTCGCAAGCAGCACCATCTTTTGTATGCCCGGCAGTTTCCTTGTGAGTGGTATACTACTCACAAGTAGCACATTATCCACAGGCGACATTCAGGAACAAGAGGATAAGCCCCGAACGTGACGGACAAGAAGAGACTATCGGACCAGTGTATACGTGCTGTGTGAGAACTTACACCAAGGCAAATGACAACGTACTGTCACCCAATGTATGTGATTGCATGTCTGCCATGCAAATGAGTGCACGCGTTCGTGGTTTAGTTTTTGACATGATCTGTACGGGAGATTGCGCAACAAACGAGCTCGCAGGCTGGCCATCGCTTGCGAACACAACACGCCAAGTTTGCTTACGACGCCCATGCTCCCTCGAGGTTTGACGCTTGGTTGTCGGGCAGCACGGAACATAATCACTGTCAATATTGGTACACAGGACTAGCCGTAGAAGATCCGTTCCCCACTACACAGACTATGTACTGTTGAACACGAGAAGTTTGTCAACTTCATACTTTTAAAGAATCCACGCGATACCTCCTCGGAGGAAGCAGATGTTTATCATTGAATATCTTCGTCCAATCATCCTCAAAAACGACGCTGCAGTGGTACAATGAGGCGATGATAGCGTACACGAAATATGTTCCGGCTCATTCACGGTTTGGGCAATGAAACGCAGGATCCCTCAAAATACCTTATTTGACTTTCTGAAAGGTAAGCAAACCATTGCACTTCATGTTTGCTGATCTTTGAGATATTTGGTTACAGAAAATAACGGGTTAGAAACCGTCAGGCTTTTCGTGGGCTACCCCGTGTTTTGTGACAACAGACCTTATACATTCCGGCTGATATCAATTGGGTGAGTGAACTGGTCATTTGTTTCTGAGTTCATTGAGCACAAACAATGCTCAGACTAATCACAGCTACAACATTACTTCCACTCCACCGAAAGGTAATTTTTAGCAGCTCTTAGAAAGTTTATACTTGGATTTGCCAAGCGATGAAAAGGCTGATAGGATTCAAAATCCTAACGTTTGCCAGAAACATGCTCAAGACGATCAACTTGATAGCTAACGAACAGTTTAACGATATTTATTAGGTGATTATTTCGTGAGAAATTTGATGCAGCCAATGATGAATAACTATCAAATAAACTAAAATCAAATGAACCTTCAAGTCAACGTAATTTTCCCATAGTCGCTTACGATGGTTTGACATGATTGGCTAAAATTGCAAACCTACGCTTTCGCCACAACAGTACGTCGAATCCTCCTAGTAAACTTGCCAAAAGGGACAACCTATGGTATGATTGTAAAGGTCTCAATCCACGGGGACAGTTTTATTCTCACGTACGGCTCACGTTAAGTCGATAATGCCCAAATTGGTAAGGGAACTAGTTAAGACATTGTCGATAATGAGTCATATGGAGAGGTTATGCAATAAGACGGAGGGAACCATTTGTTTTTGGTGTATGACATTCGATCCCAACTTTGCGAATTCAGCATTCAAGAGTTTTTCCAATAAATCATTTTCCTCGTTCAAAGCCCACTGCATCTGTTTGGATTCCTTACCTCAAAAACACACGCTGACAAAGCATTGTACGTAACTTGTCACTGACATTACATGTTAATTCGTTTGCCTAAAGCAGTTACTGCTATTATACTCTGCTTCGGGGTTTTTGATGCAGCAATATAAAAGTCGACTAGTATACCAATGCACACATTTGCGAATAGCAGAAACTTATGCATAGTTGCCAGGAGACATAAAAACGGTACACACTCATTTTAAAGACACTCATTGACTTAAAATATGTATCTAAGTGAAAATGGAAACAATCTTTCTTAAGCAAAAGTCGAAACCCTGTACAAGTCTTAGGCAGTTATCAAAGCAATACTAGCGGCAATGAAGCCTAAGAGTTCTTTGTTCTACCAAGTGGCCAAATGGAAAAAAGTATGGATGAGAAGCCTTGAGGACTTCATGGAAAATTGCTATGTGATGTTGGCTTATAACTTGCATCTGATGAACATCTAACGATGCTTGGTACAAGGCCTTCTTCTCATTCGCTACCGTCTATCTTACTCCACTTAATGATATATCTAATGATATCTAATGATATATCTAATGTATATCTCACGCATTTTGGTGCATACTCCTGCATACCTCATAGCTAATTGTAGATCCACCAGTGTACGTCTTTCACCACAGGCATGAAAACAGTCAGGTATACACGTGAAGGTTCGTTTTCAACATGTAGTAAATGTGACCTTGTGGCTGTAGAAGCAAGACTGACTCCGTCACACTAACCGTACCAAAGTGCCAAACATGCAGACCGCAACACCTTCTTGAATCAAATTTGCTGAAGAGCGCTCTCTTGGGCACATGAAGTTGGGCAGAATTTAATATGATCCATTTTGAACATGGTTTTGGTAAATTAATGAATGATACAGTGATAAAGTAATGTTGGCTAGATCTGCATTTCATTTCTGGGGTTCTGTAGACGTGCACTGGATCTGGTGATCCACTGTATGCCGTACAAACAAAACTTATATAGTTCACATAGTAAGCTTTTATGTTGTCACGCCATTTTCTGAAAATTTGATAAATTCAGTCAAAGAGATACCTAAAGAAACTACTTAAGATGTGCAAAATTATCCTTGTTTCCATAATTACAATTTACCGAAGTGCTTTGTTGGACGGATTTGAAAAACTTGAAGAGTTTCTTACTTTGACAAAATTTCAACCGTTAGAAAACAAAAGTGCTCCTTTAAACAATTCGCTTTCTTCTTCCGTCAGGTGCAATCCACTTAGAACATCGCTTGAAAAATATTTCTTCAACGAAGAGTAGGCCAACTAGCCGGACCTCGACCACTTTGAAAACATCGCATGTAAATGGATTGAAATATAAAATGACCTTTGCATAAACCACTTCTATCGGAATAATCTCAGCATCAATCTCAACTGCCAGGTATATATGACAGTGGACGATTGAGAACACCGATTCGCATTAATAAATAATTTATTTTGCTCACCTAGTTCAAAGACAAAACTGCGGGGCTAAATGAAAGCGCAATTACCCACAAATTTATTGCAATTGAAGCATTGGATTCTCAGCTACATCCCTGTAGGTAACTCAGCGTTTTATATCCTGGTTAGAAAAACTACTTGGTATATGACCTAGTATTATACTAGCGCTCACAGTATCAATTTCTGTGCAGTCACATCTGCTTCTATGTGTGAGCTGAGACGAACACCGCACGACGTTGTAGAAGGCATCACTTGTGTTACTGAGATCAGGTAAATTTTTATGACAAAGTAAGCTTAGTTTACGGCCGTGCAAACTTCTTTTTAGTGGCAAGTGCATGCGAACGGTCTTTCGTAGTTTCGTGGTTGGTGTTGTGTCCATGTGACACACTAGCAGCGCGATTATCAACAATATTTTATCTAAACGTCCCAGTCCCCAACCAGACGCAATAGCAGTGTATATTTTACGAGCCTCACTGAACAGCATGCAGATCTAGGTGCACTGGTGCCATCAACTTTTATTATGAAACTTACGGCTAGATGACAAGAGTTTAATACATTTCACCACTGCGCTGAAACATCTGACCACTGGATGGCTACTGAGTCCAGCCTGAACAAAACTGAGAAATTTTCACAGGCAATCGTAGCCGAGTGTTTAGCTACGGCACGGGCTAATACTGGGTGCATGGTACAGCGTTCACACCGGCTACCTCAACAGAATTTTGACAACAGTTCAACTCCAAATCACGGTGAACACACACATAACCGATGATAAAAAGCAACACAACTCTAGTGTGACGGTTTTTTCACAGAACACTGATTTGAATGTTCACCTGGATGCGAAGGCTGCACTTAAATGTGGCTGTAATGTGATTTTAAGCAACCGAAACTCCCACCACTTACCGGTAACCATCAACCGCTTCGTCAGCCTGGACCGAATTAAACAAATTTTCGGCTACCGATTCCATCGGTTAAACATTATGCGGGTTTTCTAAACAAAAAAATGAAGCAGACAAATGCAGAGGGAGACGTGAAACAGAACAGGACTAAATTGATGACTGAGCTGAACGCGTTCACTTAGTAGTCTGAGAAACCCAGAATACCACGACTCTGTTCACAATCCTTCATCAGAAAATTGGTGTCACACCATATAAGAATGTATTACGGAGCAAAACTATTGCTGTATGAGGTCAAACTGCAGCTGATTAAACAAAATGTTCAAGGTTGAAACGTTGCATCATCAAGAGGCCGAACCTCAAGATTGATCAGAATTTGATGCTGAGACTTAATATTCTGGTCCTGCAAACAAATACTACAACTGTTTTAATGGCCACTTCATTGACAGCGATCCTACTGCGAACCGGATTTTGACCGACAGAACTGGAAAGCTTATCATTATTTCGTAATCTAAATGTTCACTTTCGATCCAATGAACAGATGCTCAATCAGAATGCCCGGACAGCAACTAATTCACTCCTGGGCTAGTCACTGGCAAGTGCGTATGTTCTGGAAATGAAGGAACTTACGTATTTTGATAGCAAATGAAAATTTGTTGGAAAAAATTCAACTTTGTGGTATATCGGAGCGAAACCTTTGATGATAACCAAAATCCACTACCAGATAACTACAATCGCACACATCTCAATATTACAAATAACATCAAAATAAAGCAGAACTCCGGGTTTTCTTCTTTCGAAATAATGTTGCGCAATGGAACGGGCAAAAGTATCCGAAGACCACTTTGTAGAAAATATGTGAATTAGGCCTTGCTCGTTTGCCTTGTTTCGTTGAAAGACTTGTAAGCTAGACACTTCACAGGACAAAACGAAACACACGGGTTGCATTTAATCAAAACGAGTAACTTCCAAAATATTTGACAACAACATTTCATCGATAACGAAAGTGGTATTGTTCAGATAGCATACGAAATAAGAGAATTTAGAAATCTCCACCTTGTTACACTATTTATTCATGTCGTTCAACAACAATGAGATGTTGGTGCCACAACTGTTGGACAGCTTATCTGGGTTCGGTCTGTTTTTCGGCGTTTATCCTCTAATTTAATGTTGTGTGTTCAACTAGGTTATAAGAAAAGATAACTCATCACCTTTAGAAGTGGCTGTAAAACTAATCAAGACCCATCACCGATGCAATTTGTTCTCTTTTGAGGGACAATAGTCATTAAGTGAAACACAAAGAAACAACTCAAACTATCTTCAAGCCTTTTCAGCGCTACTTTAGATCTGTCAATGCATAAATTCGTGAACAGCTGTGGCTACTTCAGGGCGCAAAACAGTGGATCGTGTAACAAAATTTCGATCAGTTCCACGGCATGCTAAGTTTGTCTGTTTGGAGTAACGACTGAGCAGGTGTTAATTGGGCTGAAAATTCACTTCCGATGTGATTTGACACCCTGAGTCAACAAGTTATCTCAGAATTGCACTCGAAATGAGTTTCACTTTACGGTATGTATCCCCTGAGGAAGGACTCTGGTTGTGCTACTAAGTAAGAGGATAAACGGAAACTAATGCTACACAACTAAGCAACCTATCTTTGTGTGGTATTCTGGGTACCGGGTTGAATCTGAACGGGATTAGCTGTTGTGTTGCATACACTTTATGCAACTGTGAAGACTTGTCACGGTTGTTTTGAAAAGGAGTTGCGTTGGTGCTAGTCCGGATAGCTGCAGGAATATATGCCAGTGACCAGATGTGGCAAGAGCAAAACTCGAGTATGGTGTCTGCTTTTGAAAGGGGCTAGCTAAAAGTGTGTAGGAACGTGACAGTGTCGGACAAGTATGTGCGATTTTCCGCCCACCTCAATCGAATCGTGTAATATTTGTGCAGAAAAAAACCTTTTTCCGCAATTGATATCTTGTTCAGTCTGCGGGGACACGATGAGCGCACACATAAATAAATAATCCCCGTCGACATTTAGTTAGACATCTTCAAATACAGTGGCTAAATTTGTCACACGTGGCAGACCGTGTTTTTCAAGTGAAACAGCAACCCAGTTACCTTGCAGCAAAATGCTGCTATGGCTGTAACAGTCTTCATACTTGTGCTACAAACTGGCTGCACAGACATGAAGAATAATGCTGAGGTAGATGAGTTAGATAACATAAATCACGGACGCCAGTTTATAGTTTACAAGTCAGACTTATTTTAATGTTTACTGCAAAGGTCTCAGAGGCAGAAGATTGTGTTAATCGAAGAAAGGTATACCTGTGGCAAGTGTGTACCGATGTTGTACACGTTAATCGGAAGTTGGTTTTCGAGCATGCAAGATGTATGTCACAACAGGCTTCATACCAAAGTTAGTATCTGCATGGTGGAGAAAGGCTCATGAACGATTGTGATGATATGAATCTAAAACTACTCATATGGAGCGTTGAGACTATATAAGCTGGACGATATTTCTGACAGAATGTATAAGTCAACCAAACTTAATAAAAATTGCAGCCAACTAGTGGGTGTTGTTTTTGGCCACTGCGGATTCGACTGAAAGTATATAATCATAACTATATAACTCTAACTAGCAACTGAGAAGATGGTTCCCATCTCAAACTTATCCAGATGTTGATAGCACTGATAACAAATCACTCCGATTTACGAAGAAAGGATTAAATTTGAGTGTAGACTGCTGGAACGGAACATTTGTGTTTCGTAACCCAGTTAGTGAGTTACCCATCTAGTTTACAAACGAGCGGTTTTAGCGTTATATCATCATATTACTACAAATTGTGTCATTCAACTGTTTGAGTATATTTTCAAGCAAATGCCAAAATAATGCCTGGTTGTCAGTTGTGACAAGAACCATTCCAGCAGTTGACCTGTCTGATGAACGCAATTTTCACCTTCAACAGAAACCGGCATGGAGGCGATACTCGAAACAAACTTCCATATTTCACTGGAATGGTTTGACTAGCCGACCACTTTATGTGATTCATCAATAATAGCCACGTATCAACCAAAAGCAATAGGAGAACCTTCGATCAAAAAAACATTTTTGCACGACTCCCTTGATTTATGGGAAATTCCAATGGCAAGCTAGTCTAAAGCAAAACGCTTAGTCAAGTATGTAGGTCTTGTGAAAACTCTACCGAAGAAATACAAATGCCACGGTGTAAGTGATTATTTGTGAAGACGTAACTTTGGAGTCTTTTCATAACTTAAGATAGTGATTATCCTGAGATTAGAATGCATTAATGATAATCCGTCCCACATTTTCTCTTTTAATATTGCGGTTGTTTTACCACTGGGAATATCTATTGATTAATCCCTGAACTGAAATACGGACATTCTATCCACCTAGCTTATAGAAAAGCTTTCGTTTTGTAGTTCTTCATAAAATCCACAGGGAGACAGATTTTGGTACTAATTTAAACTGTGGACGATCGACGGAGTACATCGTTAATGAGTGGTTTTGGTCAACTGTTTTAGCGAAAAAAGCACGTGGAACAAATGAATAAATGTCTTGCTGAACTGAATCAAATGGTCATTAAAGTCACGCGTTTTCAGTGTACTGCACCCAACTGGGAGTTTCACCCAGTTCTTGCACACGGTCCATGACAGGGTGCGGTTGTCACTCACTCGTCGACTTTGGCATTCAATCACTGGAGCGTTTCAAGCAAACAATTTAAGATGTCGGTTCACTACTGAGAAAATGTTGAACTTGAATCTGAAAAAAATATTTGCCAATGAACAATCAGTGGGTTTACCCGCTTCTTCAGACTACCGTTCAGCGAACCGCATGGGTGCGTAACGAGATGTTAATCTGACTGTGTCCAGAAACACCACCAGGCTGCAGAAGTGCGTGATTTTGCATATCACCTTTGACTTATCCGCAGACTAGCGTGGTTTGGTAGCTCAAAACTAGTAGTAAATTGGGCACAAGATTTTGTACGTAGCAGAGTTTTTAAAGTGAAAGTTGGAGGCGGAATCTCTGAGGTGGGTAGAGACCACAACGATATTTTGCGAACGTCCCCTCTAGAGTTCTCTCTCTTTCTAACTCTTTGTGAGAGAACTTAATAACCAGCATTCTGTATTTGCAGATGGCAGTAAGTTAGAGGGGCCACTTAACTAAGCTGAACCAACACAAAACCCCGAGGCAGTAGCAGAGTGTTCTTATGAATGAGATTATCTATTTGATTTGACTTGGTGCCACGTCGTAACGCTCAACCCACCTGGTACCTTCACCAGTAGATATGCAGAAAAGGCACGATACCTAAAGTGATGAATCGGGAACGATTTGAAACTCTCAATCAGGTGAACAGCCGCTTTTCATGGATTCCTCAGTGAACTGCTTAGACTCACAAAGGTACTGCTTAAAAGGAGATCGACTGTTTTTATCTCTATAAAAAGCTATGCTTTGGCCAAATTCGGAGTGTCACATGCAGTCGTGAGTACCTCAGTCACGTAGAGAGATTCACGGTGCTGACAAAGTGCAAAAGTTACAACCTGAATTGTGGTTTGTTTTAAAGACATTCTATCATGACATATTGAATGAGCTACAATTATATATTCCATTGGAAGAAGAAGAATGAGCGGATATTTTATGCAGACCCTCAGAATTTTCGGCGGTACGAGCAGCATAGAGCCCACGAACACATTTGTACGAATGAGTCACGACCGGGTCACCAGAGCTCATGATCTTCTACCAGTGAACACCAGAACTCGTTTAGACCAATCGGCACATTTCTTCAGTCACCAAGTGATGATTACATGAAACAATCTTTCATCTGGAATACCCGGGAATATTTCCAAGGCTGTCCTAAACTAAAGGGCAAGACCATGGTAGATGGCGGTAACATGGAGGGATGTGGAGACATGAAGGTTCGTTCCCTATCTGTCTACAGTTTCTCCTTTAGTAATACACAGAAGTGATCTTTGGTGACTACCAGAGTAGGCAGAGTTGAAACCACTGTTTCAATTGATCTGTTCTCATGAGGTCTGTGTCTGGTCCGTACGTACACGGACGAATCTACGTCTACGTGGTGGGATGACTAAGTGTGTATGATTGGTTGTAAGTCTAAATGTATAAACAAAATTTTGTTTGTTGTAGACATTACAACATAGACGTATACGATTAGACAACTCATGTAGTTGAGTGTCAGGGGCATATTTTTAATTTCTTGTGAGTGAAGACCTTGATGAATACACCCAACTACTACTTTGTGTGTATCTACATGTTACCGTCACTGACAATCCGTCATCCCGTGTACCAGTCTTGTTTCCTTCACTTTCCCCTTTTCTCGTTCTTATCTGATCGCTCTGATTTCACCTAACTGTAACAACCGTTCTGTACGAATCATGAATCTTGGAAAAGAGGTTTAACTGTCAGAACGTTGAACAAGACTGATAATCTAGAGAAAGAATTTTGTCTGTAATCTAGCAGCGGTGACACCACATGTGGTAACTGGAATAACGAGATTTATGCCCAAAGTGACGTTCATACCGGAGTAGTGAGGTTGAATAGTTTCCTTTTAATCAGCTACATTCCACCTTACTGCTTAGTCTCAGGCCATTCAGCTGTGGAATGGAAAGATGAAACCAACGAGACCTACGTGAAGCTATCCACCATAACAAAAAGTATACCTCAAAATTTGTACCGCTGAAGTATCAAACGAATGGGTTCAGGTAGTGTTTAAGTATGACTGGTCAATTTTGTCAAATGCCCGTGAGTAAATAAGTCCTATGAGGGTCCGTTTATTCTAACGTGATCCGTTTGCGAAACTCTCTCCTTGCTTGTATTTATGATAGGAGACAAGCTCTTAGAAGAGCTGTTATTGCTTTGGTTAGTGATTTTCAGATGAGCTCTTCTCGAACTCGATAGAATGTAGCCTGCACTATTACGTAAAGATACCGGCCGAATACATCCATGGTTGCAAACCAAAAAGAATGTACTTTTCTGGTTTACCGAGGATGAGAAGTTTTGCGTTTGTAATTGACACTAAAGAGCTCTGGATAGACATTTTCGCACTCACGCACTTCAAACTTGCTGCTGGACGTGATGTGTAGTTGTATATTAAATAGATGTTAGGGAACTTGGCGGCGTTATGGGAATCCATTTTCCTGCATTTAAAACTGCTCCTCCCTCAATAAAACTATTTTATCAAGCCAGAATAAACTGAATAGTGAAAAATTTTTCACCCGGCTCGACGTGGTCAAGGCTTTGGTACAACTGCGGGCACTGAATGGTCCGAGATGTTGTTAACATTTGACACTCACAAAGGTCTTTACCGATTCAGCTGCCTGACATTTGGTGTGCAGAGATTTCCAGCCGCCTTTCAATAAGTGGAGGACATGATGCTCACACATATCCCCGGTGCGGCTGCTCACATAGACGACATTATTGTTATGGGTCACGATGCAGAATATCCGGGGCAGAAGCTGGACCAAACCTTTACTTTCTGGGTGAATATGTCTTCCGACTTCGCACCAACAAATGCAACTCTGGAATGTCTAGTTTCAAACACCTTGGACTTACTGTGAACAAAGACACCCGACAGCCTGATCCGGCCAACGTGGAGGTCATCCTGAGGTTGCCACCTCCAACGGGCTTGCCATTTCTACGTTGTCTTTTGGAGCTGGCTAGTCACTGCAGTGCCTTCCTCCCAGAATCCCAGTGAATTCGAACATATAAGAACCACTTGCCCTTTAGGGATGCCACTTGGAAGTAGATGAGGGAACGTCAACAATCCTTTGATCGCATCGATTCCTGCTGACTTCATACCTCCCGGTTACGCATTAAGATCCAGCGCTACCAATTATCGTGGCTGCAGACTCATTCAACTATGGAATGAGTTCTGTGATGTCACATACGTTTCAAGATGAGAAGGAACAGGCAGCTGCGCATGCATCGAGGTCGCTGACAAAATCTGAGCAAAATTACAAGAAGAAGGCCGTGGCAATAATCTTCGAAGCGAGAGAGCGTTTCACAAAATGTCGGACGTGCGACATTTTGCATCGTCGACAGATCAAAAACCGTTGATTACGATGATCGGCTCGAAGAAGAGAATCCCGGTTTACACGGCTAGCGCTTGCAAAGATGGGTAACAGTGCTTCTCACCTAAGAATTCATGATACAATAATGTTCAACTATTAGCTTCAGCAAAGCTGAGGCCTTATCAAGACTTATCAGTTCACCGAATGACGAAGACACGTTATTTGCAGCGGTTAACAATGAATCTGACGCACATGTCATTCTCAGCGAGACTGTTCGACCACTTCCGGTGAGAGCAGAGTGGAATAAAGAGGCAACAAAAGTGGACCCAATTTTGAGGCACGCAATGACGTCCATTCACACAAATTGGTCGATGACAACTCACGGGGATACGTCAGCCATCAAGAAGTCCTTAAGATTATGGACGGTTACGTCACGTTTTCCGACAGAGTAGCAGTCCCGGACACCCTCCAACGACAGGTGCTCAAGCAGCTCATAGATCTCGACAGAGGCTCCACATTGATTTTGATGGATCATTCAGTGGGCGAACACATCTGGCTCTCGTCGAATCTCACGAGTCATTAGAAATCCTTCTGTCAAATCAGACAGTGGATCCACGTGCGCTTTATTGACATTCTAAGACAAATATTCTGGATGCCTGGTAGGCAACAGCAGTTTCATTGCATTGCAACTTGAACTTGAAATGTGTTTCCGCTAAAGTTGAAGTATTGCCATCAGCCGTCCATTTTAAGTAGGTTGCAAAAATGTGTCCAACTGGCGTTATTTGTGATGAATTTGAAGATTAAGAACATTTATTGTCGAACTTACAAATCCAAAACTGTTCTTGGGCGAAATCATAGGGAATGGAACGAAAGAATCTGGTGACACATCTTGGGGGTGGTGTTTGTTTCTCCAAACATCTTGTAAGCCATGCAATGAATGCAACAAGGGAGACTTTCTGAAACGTACCTCATAATCAAGTGCTGATTTTACTGTCGAAGTCACATAAAAGACTGCCAGTTAATAAACTGTCTGCTGTGCATATTGATGATCTAGCACATCGCATCCAATTCTATTAGTCGTTGTGGCTTATTTGGGGGCTTACTAAATCCTTCAAATCAACAGGTGTTTTATATACACAAAAACAACCTAAAATAATTGTTTCATCCGAATTACTGAGCACGTGGAATTTACTGAAATAAAATCATAAGTCGCATATTGACCATTGCAGATACCAACATATTCAGTCCTGTTAATTTTTGTGTGCAAGCGAAAGCATTATGTGTAACCTTTGAGCTTGCAATTAATACGTAAAATGATTACAAATTATGGCATGTACTCTAATGGTTGTCCCCATTACATATGTGAACCGAAGTGAGTGATAGTTTAACTTCTCTATTTCACTCAAATTAAGGCCGCAGCTTCTACCAAAACAGTCAAACTCTTTGATCTAATCTTACTAACCGGTGAATCCAAAGTTGTGCTATGCTCAGTCCATTAAAGACTGAAAACATACTTGTCTAGATTTTTGTTTTCATGTAACCCGATACCTGATATCATTGAATGTCTCGTTATATCGACATGTGCAGGGTGTGTGTAAAAATGTTCTGATGCTGACATCCTCAATAAAATGGAGCAGTATTTGAAAGCGATATTGCAAAGTTTGTCTTTATTTAAGATTTCTCATCCTCTTCTTAATTACATGTAGTTCAAGTCAACCAACTATTCCGATACTTACATCGCAGTGGAGGTTTCATTTTTACATAATAAATTGCGTGCAACTGCCTTAAATATTGGTTTTTCTACTCCCGTTGAAAAGTGAAATCTGGTCAGTTGTTTCCGTCAAACCTTCACAACTTGTGATAAAAAATGCCATGCTCAAACTACTTCTTGACAAAATCTGCTTGCGTACTGTTGATGGAGTTCCAGGAGGAAAACGATCTTGAAGTATTTCATTCACAAAATTCTTCTGTAATGAGCAGTTGAGAAGTCGAAGCCAGCTTTAGATTTTCAACTAAAGGCAAAGGATACATATGATTTGTTTGTAGTTGTTGTTTGCGGTACCAGAATATATGTATCTCACAAAGCAGGTGGAACTTCCAGTGTGCCGTTACGACTGGCCAACCGCAGTGCTTATCAGTCCCTAAGTTCGATTGAATTCGATGACACGAAACACAATAATCAGAACAGGCAGCTCACATGTGCGATACGAATAACTTGTCTCAGTATCAATTGCAAGGAACGCCTTACATTTGGAGGAGGCTTCCTTCTCCACGTCACAGGTATTGATTAATTTTTGCCCGTCATATATGGGTCAACAATTGTTTTTCCCCTCAAGAGTTGAACATTCCACGTGATGGCTTCCCACAAGCAACAATTAATTACTTTGACTCACGGAACTTCATAACATTTGTCCCAAAAGCAGTCTTCCAGCAATAATTGCGTTTGTTTTATAAGGTTTTATTGGGTACTGACATCTCGTTTACAACTCATTTGATTGATAGCTGAACATTGACAGAACGTGACCATTAGACCACTGTGAGCAGCGATTTGTGCACCAACCAATTAGGCTTGGTTACTCTGGCAACCCTAGTGACGGAACGTTTGGTTGATGAAAAGCAGTATACTAATAACAAGAGATAGATTTTGATAATATGAACATAACTTACCGACAGTTCAGGTTGTCATGGAAAAGGTAATTGTTACCTCGGTCATCTACAGCACAGTGATAGCAACTGGATTTATTGGAATCCGAAGGACAACTTGAACGCTTATTTGCATGAGAAGTTTTACTCAAACAACTGTTTGAAAATCAGTATTTTCGCTTAGTTCCTGAGGCTATCAAAAATACTACTATCAAAATACTACTTCCAATGGAATGTTTAATCTAAACCATCCATTTGTTTGCTAAGCGACATGGCCTTGCTTCTTCGGTGTGTGCTCATCTAAAGACACATCTTAAGTCACAGCCATAAAAATTTGCACGCCATCCGTGTATTCCACTTGGCTGATATCAACCACCAGCCAACGTAGTCGAATCCGAGTATGCCAATCATTGAGTAAGCGGAGTGTTTCATAAGCAGGTTAACGGTCGTATTATCGCAGTTGTTGATGTATTTGAATCCCAGTGTGGTAGTACCAGTCTACGATGTGTACAGGACACGTGCAATCGCAATATGCCTATAGTGATCATCAATCGACAGACTGGGCGCACATCCTGTGAGTCAATCTCTTGCTTACTTTAGTTAAACAATTATCTCAAACTCATCAATTACCTTCCAGCAGCTGTTATTAATTGACTGTATTGCTTTCGTTCATACACAAACTTACAACGAACCCTTAATTAGTTAGTATTTCTCATAATAACGTATATATGTACCATCTGTTTTATAAACTCGTTAATCAAAATCTGACTTCTACCACAGTATTATTTTTGAATTTAAAGAATATTTAGGATTTTTTAATTCTCAGCAGCTGGTGAATTCACTAGTTAATTTGCTACAACCCTACTGATATAACCTACATTAATATAGTGGGTTGCACAGGTATAGAAACACCATTCAGATGCACGAACCTGACGAACGGTTTCCTTCAAGGGGGTTTACAAAATGGAGACTTTGCTTTTTATCGAAAACTCTGATACAGTTTGTCTGAACAATCTCCAATCAACATATTGCACATTTTTGGAACAATTAAGAAACCATTTGCTATTTATTCAAGGAGAGCACAGCCAGGTTTTTCACGGGAAAAATGGAAGAGCCGAATTGATTACGGTTTTATCAAGGTTGTACGCAATTAAATTCAATAGATTTCTTTTTAAAGATTTTCCACACCGTAACTTATACTTTAGATGACTTCTCAGTTTAACCATACTGTGGCGTCTCGAAAAAGCTCACATACTACTCGTCTTTGAGTACCATAAGAAGGTGAAACAGAAACAACCGATAAAACTAGGGTAAGCTCAACTGCTCGGCAGCTTTCTTTCCGTCACTTGAACTTCACGTTGCTCTGCAGTGTAGTTTTGTTGCGAATGTTTCAAAATCCATGAAAACTTGTTGGTAATCCCTTGCTTTTGAGGTACGCACTGGATCCTTGTGAAACATACTTGACATTGTGTTCATGGACGTTGATTCTCGTTTCTACTTAACTAACTCTATTAGTCGGGATGGTCACTTGTTTGCTGAACGTGATATTTGAGTTGCAAGCGTTTCACCGCCAAACGGGACGAAAACATCAGTGCTACAAAAACCAACACCATTCTCAACAACCAGAGACGGGTGAAATCATCTGGTTTGTTCTATCCGATTCAAAAAAAACTGTCATCTGTTAGCACAATACACTCTCCCTTCATTGGTTCAACATAATGTGACTCCCAAAGTATGGTAACCTATATCTAGTAGTCCTGAGAGGATAAGATTTGTTTTTGGGTAGAACTGTCACCAGCGCAGTGCGTCAGAAGGCAATTTTGTTTACCAATCTGACTGGTTTGATAGACGCGTAGAACTTGGCAAAAGTATTATTGCAAAGTGCATTCCACAGCAGATCGAAAGCTTTTAAATCACAGGACAGAAGGCTTTTCTGCAACCAAATATTGAATGGCGGGAACTATTCTATTTGATTAACGTATGCATTTCAGGGTAGGTTTTAGTGCTATATCAACATGAATGCAGTCAGAGTATTGTTTTGACAACGAAAACACATGGCAAGTCCCAAGGTGAACTCTGCCTGAGTCAATACTGAGGAGAGAACACTGTTTACAGAGTAAGTTGTGACATTAATTTTTTCTATGTATTCTTAGTGAAACTAGTTAAGGCTTCCCCGTTTGGTCGACTGTTGGATTTTTATGTAGTGAGCTGAAGATCCCGTAGATTCTATGGGTTCAATCAGAAGACTCCAAATGCTTCTTACTGGGTTATGGTTGTAATTTAGCGTATCCTCCCGGAACGATATGGGGTCACAGTCTTCCCAAAACGTAGAAGAGAAGACGGTGGACAAAATTAAAATCCAGCAGAGAAATCTGTAAGGCTAGAGACAAAGGTCATTCCAGAGGTTTTGTTCCAATGGAATTCATTTATTTATCACACGGATGGACAAAGTAATTCTTCGGACAGTTAAGTGATATGACGATTTTCCAACTTCAGGTGGTCATCGCATTTGCCTGCTGCGCTTGCTGATGAATTTCCTCACTGTTTTCTCGAAGGAGGTACATGTAATTTCATAGGCCACTATCTGTTAGCTGAAACTAAACTAAGAAAGTGAGGCCCACTAGTTTGGATATTGTGATTTCGTACAGGGGGCAGATAGACTTTGATATACTGACACCGAGAACAACTGCCATTGATAGTGGCATAACTTCGAAAAATTAACTTCAATCTTTCTTAAAATAATGCTTCATAATAATGGAAGACAAAGTGTTCCTCAATAATATATCCATTTTGGTATTAACGATTTCTCTATAACATTTGTAAAAATGAAAGAAACGAAACATTTCATTAGGGCTTCACATGCGTGCTTTTTTGCGTCACCCATATGCCGACCTTGTGTTGTTTGCTTTTTATTCTTGTAATATAAGCTTTTCTTAGTTTATCTGGCTAAAGTGGACTTGATGACGTTGATCCATGCGAATATGTTGGTATAAAAGGGTAGTTGTGCAGTTATTGCGAGCCCACGCTTGTTCGGAATGTTGAATCTAGGCAAGTCGGTCAGTGCAAGATATAACGGTTTTTAACGTTTTGCTCATTTCGGTAGAAAGTACAGTCAGGATGAATGTCTGGTGAGTTGGGATGTAGATCTGAACGACACGGACATATCACGAAATGACTTCAGGGACGTCCAGAAAAATGGGATAATCATGCGTATCCATGGCAATTAATCAGCAGCCGTATGCCAGTCAGACATAGTCAGGTGTGAGTATGCATCGTGAAAAATACATTGATATTCTCCCGTCCAATTTCATTTTGATGATGCCTCAAGCATTCCACTCCAGACATTCTTATGCGATCAATAGTCACCAAACAGGGCCAGTTAGCCAGGTTTTTCGATTGATTTGTGCAGAGAAATTCGCCTTTAAAAGACAGACGGCTTAAGTTGATACGTGCTTTTGGTCAAACACAATTTGATTCATCATTGAGAAAACTTTAGCATACCAAATATAACCGTTTGAAATTTATTTACATCTTTTGCAATCACCATGCAAACTGTTGTGCAGTGATTTATGATCATTTGTTGTGAACGAATCTACAAGAATATTTAAACTATAATCCGTATCTCAATATGTTGACAATGAGTGAAAGGAAGATATTACACCGATACATTTTTTACCGTCGGGTTCTAGAAATGTTTGCAGAAATTAGTACTGTATCTAGCATAAAGCCGCGATAGAATAATACTCACTTACTGAGAAAGACCAGTTGACGTTTAATCAGAAGATAATCACGTTGTTGTAATATCTTCCAATTTATTCGGTAGAATTAACAACTGGAAAGATTAAAGAGAACAGACTTTCAGATTCAAAACGACACGCTGTTACATGTGAGAAAAAGCGGACCACAACATAGCATCGAACGAAATGTATGCAAAAGATGCAATCTAGACGGAGACCAGAAGATAAGCACCCAAAATTTCTTCAATGATCTATCTCGTTTAACTGATGGTCGTATTCTTTCATGAGAGCATCCATCCTGGCCAATTTACTTCTATGAACAATATACCGAAGATAATTCTTACCGGTCGTATTCCCCCCGGTTGGTTTGTTTCATCCATAGATTCCCCCAGCTTATGTCCACCCGGAACCAACAGCCACTGTAGTATTAAAAAGTTACTCTCTTACGAGTTCTTAACCCCAAAAGTAGTAGGTATTTATCAGCAAATTTGAAAGCGACATTTCAAGAAAGATTCTGCAAAATCCTTTATATCTGGCACAAAATTAGTTACATACCGACTTTCTTAGCAATCGCGAAACAAAAGATAACTTTACAAGAAATCAGTTATTCGTTTTTGAGCGCACTTTTGTTGTGAGCTCACCTCAGATGCTATGTTATGTTTTGATGGAAGCATTCGGTCCGCATACAATTATATGGAACCCATAATGAAATGCCAGAGATGGTGTTATCTCGGGTTTACTTGTGTGCAACAGAATTGAAACTTCGTTAAGAAAGTTTGTTGCTCACATATTTAGCTCATATTATTCATAGCTATCCTCGGGTTTCATCAGTGCCACTGTCATTTGTGGGTGAGGTCATCAGCATCTGAATGAAATGGTTAAGGTAGCTTTGTTTCACTTAAGGTTTGCGTACATGAATACAAGGTTGTAAAGTTTTATAGTTAATAATTAACATGTTGCAAGCCCATGAGTTAATGGATATTACTCTGTGATGCACAGCTGAACGGGACCTTACTGAGGCTACTCTGGCAGTTGCAACTGTTTATATCCAGACTAGCTTCGCCAACTCTCTTGTAAAATGTGTACAGAAGCCCACGAGTCCTCAAATATTTCGACGGAATTCCGGCGCCTGCTGGTCCTCGCAGGTTAACGGCGGTATTCTGTTCGGTCTTCAAATCGACTGACCATAACTACATTACCCTCACGACAGAACGCTGGTTAGTAATCAGTCTTCATTCTTTAATTGATAAGATTGGAGTCCTTATAAGTTATGCAATAATCCTTCTGCATTTGGATAGATTTCACGACCTACTACTCTGAAAATAAGCAAACAAATGGCGTTTTGCTTGCCGAAACAGAATCACTAGTAGCGTATTGAATTTGTTTACATTTCAAACACTACTGATTTTAGCTACATTTTCCAGAATTTGCTTAGACCACCCTCGAATCTACTTGCTTGGCAACGTAAACAGTAACAGATCTTGTTGGAACAAAGTACCATAACAACAAATAAAAACCAGCCAATTCAAGGTTTACACAAGAACTGTCATAACTGTAACAGCCTAACAGAATATAGGTTATCATTCGTACATCGTAGTTTGCAGCTTCGATGCATAAAAAGATAGTCTGATTTAATAATGTTAAAAAAGTATAGTTTGCGATGATGTATATTGCGTTGACTTTTCGTCTGTTCGCTGCCTACATAGCAGCATAACACTCCTATTTACTCTATTAATACCAGGCCGGTTAATTTTGAGTTGTGCTTAAAGTGACTATTTCTGGTTTGCATGTAAAACGGTTTCATCGATTACCTTAAAGTTGTTGTCAATTTCTTAATCGACGTACTGATTCAGAGTCGTGTGCAACCAGGATCAATGACCAGCAGTACTCAGGTGGTCCTGTCGGATACAGACGAAACACAGCAATCATCTCATCAGCCGCAATCCGTAACATTGACCAGTGTTTATCACTAAAATAAGAAGGGGGAGTTCGTCGAGGATATTATGTACCAAATTTGAACTACTTTTGAGACGTTGATACCACAATGGCTGCAGAAAGTTGACCACTGTTAAATCTTTTGCTCCTCAATTCTTGAAGTTCTTCATCTGGAGTGAACAACTCAAAATTCATAAAAGGTAATATTCTACAAAATCTTCCCAGACAGAAGCGTCAACGGTTTTGATTGAGACTAATTATTGGTTGTAAAAATGGACACAAACTTTCAGGTACACAAAACCACGTATGTGCGACAGAAGGGTGAACACCATTGTATTTTTCAGCACAAATAACGATAGAGAACATTGATGAAAACGAGCTATTTCGGTTTATTATTTGAGCTGCGAATCAAAAATGCCAGTCTTTTTTTGTTAGAATCGAACTGTTTTTTGAGCGCGGTATAAGATACGTTTGTAGGTTGGAGAAACACGTTTTATTCGCAGTTAATCGTAGAGTTTTACTGATCAAATGGTTCATCGAAAAAAAGAAACATACAGAAACATTTAACTGGTCAGTTATAAGATATCAAAGGACCTATTTTCATTTATTCGATGAAAGATGAAGTTAGTTTGAGATAATGAAGGTAAACTATTGTCCCCATGCATAACAAGTTTGTTTGAAGAAACCAAATCTGAACAACATTTCAAAGCATTCGCAGAAATTCACTTCGTGAGTTCAAAAAAACAACAACTCTCTGCAATTAGCAGATGGTATTCTGGAAGTGCAACGCGAATTACCGACTTAGCCCCTCCCATTCGATGAACCTCCTTGAGTAGATTCATCTGCTATGCACACTGTGCGCAGTGAAACTATCTCTTAGTGCTGTTTTACATCAACGCATCTACACTCTTCAATGAACTGGACGAGCTTCGTGACCGATTTTCTAGCCAAATCCCACATGTAGTGGACATCAGGGAAATGTGGTCCATAGAAAGAGTGTGAGATGGCGAAGTATCTGTCCCCGGCATTACAGTCTTTCACAGCGATAAGAAATTCAGTAGGGGCGGTGGTGTGGTTCTTTACTTGGGATCGCAACTAATGGCATAAATATTCGTGGTAGGTTACTACTGGATCTTCCAGATTTATTTGAACAAATAGTTGACGTCACTCAAAACCCCTTTTTGTTTGAGTGGAGTGATCTACAGATTGCCTTGTGCGCACAGAGATGCCAAGGACGTCTTTCACATCATTGCGTAGGGCATCATCTGTGGGTTGTACTCAAGCACTGACAATTGGGAATTTTACTCACTCGGAGTTAAACCCTAAGACCCATTTAGTCAACACCGAAACGTCTTCCTCTACTGGGGATTCCTTCAAGGCAGTAATGGAAGCTGAACTATTACAACGTGTCCTGGATCCTACGAGGTAGCGGGTATATCAGGCGTCGTCTTGTCTTGATTACATTCTTTCCAACGAGGTTAATGTGAGTGTCAATCTGAATCACACACATACATTTGTCCGCAATGACCAAAATATAATTGGTTTCAGCTATCTACAAGGTCTATTCCCCAAAATACTGGCCTAGAAGCATATTGCACGGATGACGATACGGCATAAGCAGGATGAATGGCCTGGCTCCTTCAATAACACTCAGCCTAGATGATCACTGGAAGCACACAACTAAAGAACTCTTCAGTGTCATCGAGAATCAAAAATTAAGGTGTGTCCCACAGATTAGAAAGCCTACATGCCTACGAAATAGAACCAACCATTCAGCGTGGAACACGTACCAACTATAAGAAAACGAACGTGCATCTGTTCATTATATCACGTGGTACAGTCACACCACCGAGGTCCGGTTTTGCCACGAACGCGATCTTGCTGAAAAGCTGAAGATGAATCCTAGGCTTTTCTACAACGAGGTCACAACCCACACAACTAGCAAGTTTGAAATTTCGCAACTGTAAACCTCTGATGAAGTTTCCGACAGAGCTGACACTCTGGACAAACAACACATAAATAAGCATGACTGCAAATCATGAACGACTTTTGAACCCTCAGGTGACCACTTAATTGAATTACCTCAAGTATCGGTGTTACAAATCAGTCATATCAAAGGATCTACTGACCACAAATCACCCGGTCCAGACTTGACATTTCCTACCGTCTTAAAAGGCTGTGCCATAGAAAAGACAAAATCGATTACAATCGCTCTTCGTCAACCAGCCATTTACCGAAAGCCTGCAAACAATTCATAATCACACCTATTTTTTATTAAATGCAGAGACGCTCCAGAAAATTGCCGACCAATGGCGTTGATTTCAATAGCCTCTAAGGTAAAAGAGAGCTTACTATGAGCAAGTGTTAACGACGACTAACAAATCAACACCAAGGATCAACATGACGTTCGTGAGGGATACATACGCGTCAGGAATCTAGTGACTGTTCCTCATGTTTTGACGAAGGCTGCAGACGCAAGATTTGTCGTAGGTGTTGTCTAGTTTGACTTTTCTTTGATACTGTTCCGAAAAGTGAATAGTTATAGCTTTTATAAGCGCCTACTCACTTGGCCAAAGGATTACCTGAATGAACGTAGATTAAACATCAAGGTGAGTGAGCAGCTGTCAGATTGGTGTCCACCTAACAGCAACGTTCTGCAAGGGTCATTTTTAGGACATTGTTCTTCATTATTTTTGTTCCTGAACTACCCATTCTAGTCAAACTGTTGGTGTTGCTCACCGTCAATGAAACAAATCTCAGGCAAGCTCTGGAGTACTTGGAAGATGTGGTAAACTTACGAGAAGTTTTGAACTGTCTAAATCAGTGATCCGTAGAAGCTAACTCACCTTTCTATTTCAACAAGTGTAAAATCATGCAAATTCGCCATCACAATTGAGTTGCCTATTACCTAGACGACACAAAGCTGCTCATGTCAGCATGCGGACAGGACGTAAGAATGGTAGTGGAAGGCAGTTTGGGTTTGTCTACAAAATGTGCTGCCATAGCCAAAAAATGACAACTAATCTTGAAACTACTTCGAATATTTTGCGGAACCTTCCACTCTGAAATGTTTCTCACTATATTTGTCACCATACTCCGCTGACCTGGAAACGAACATACAAGCCTGTCACCCTTATCCTGAAAAAGATTGGACGCCTGCCAACCGTGTTCTGAGACCGAACACTAGAAGAACTTAGGGACTCAGGAAAATACTTTACCCGGAAAGACTGACAGACTCACGTCAATTCTGTGTGAAGTACAGACATCTCAGTGGAGACCTTATACTTGCCTACAAAATACTCCACACCTCGGGTCATCCATTGGCACATCTCCTTCCGCCAGATGAAGATGAACGTTTAAGAGGTCAGTTACTGAGGCTGAATGATGGAACAGGCAGGTTAGTTAATAAACAGAACTACTTCATAATTAAAACATGGTCACGTTGGAACGCACTTTTCAACTCTGTGGTCACGGATGAATCGGGTGAGAGTTATAAAAATATTACTAGATTGACACATACATGAGAGACAGACGGCAATAAACGTCTCCTAACCACTGTACTAGCTCGGCCTCATAGGTTATCAGCTGCGCACTTCTGAATGGATGTTGTTTCATTTTGTTCAAGTGCTCCTTGCTAATATGCCTGCACAACAAGAGCTTCATTGAATCTATCCTTTACTTAGTTCCACTCAACTCTTTTCTTGTACCTACAAACCGTCCAACACATTTTTCACTGACCAACACAGAGACAGAAACGCACAAGCAATGACCTTTCTACCTCTTGTAGCAACCCATGAACCTATGGACCCGTGAACAGTAGTCCGACGTCACATACTTTTTGAAAATGTAAACGAGTACATTGAGAGTCCCCGAGTGTAACTAGTAACCTGCTTGAAACGTCCACTCATGCTTCCTGTCTGTAAAGGTACGTTTCCACACGTATGAACTGGCAGAGAACTTTCACTTGTCGGCCGGTTACTGTGACGTCAGCCACTGTTAATTATTTCTTACAGTGGTTTTACTGAATAATTTTTGCTTCTGTCGGAATTACGCGATATATCTATGACGCTTCAATGAAATTAAACTAAGAGATAACTTACGCCGTTAGGTTGGTTTGAACCACTGGAATTGCAGCTGGCCCAAAATCTCACGGTGTGTGTAACCAGTTAATCGGTTTTTTGATGCGCCATTTTGATAGCGTTTTACAGTAACGCGTGATTAATCGAAATCAACTGAATTAGGAGAAAAACGTTATTTGTGCAATAGTAAACTCGATGGTTTATCTGTTTCTAATATTTAGATAAAGTTAGGTGCAATACTATTCATGGAATGAATTTTTTACTGAGTATTTCTGTATTGCTGACACCTCGGAACGAACACAGCTATTGTCTGGTGAGCAGAAAATGACATTTCTCAATAAATGTTTGGAAAGGCATAGCGCAACAAGGTTACGTACAGTGATAAGGATCAACACTGGGAAGTCACACAGGTCTCAATCAAATCGAAAACATCAAATCTTTTGAACGTTTGAACGAAAAGAACTGACAAAATATTTCACCTTACATGATGGTGTTAGAATACTAGAGGTGGTATTGATACGGACAGTGGGCTAGCAAGGCGGTTTTTGTTTTCAGTGAGTAAGTACAATATTCGCATTATTGCGACATAAATATCTCAAGAGGGAAGCATCACTATAACGGTGGATATATTTGGAGATCACCAAATGTAGTTACTTCAAACACGAAAAGTTCGAGCACTTCGTATATACAGGCTTCTGAAAGTGCACATATTTACAATTGCGTAGACGTTGATTGTGACTGACTAACTTGTGAAATGTGCGAAGAAGATCTACTGTTAATTTGCATTCCGAAAACAATGAGAGACTGTTAACAAAATTTTTCCCCACACGACTTTTCCGTTAAACTTCTCATTACATCTCGAATGTCTATTATCTCTGAGTCAGTTTATTGAATGAAGTGTCCTTTCCGACTTTTTCCAGTTAATTCTCAACATTAAATACCGATTTGAAAACTGTTACACCACCTGATTCCACAGTAAAGGATAAGCTATTAAGAGCGGTGCATTTTCGCCCTCACTTGACATAGATTCATCCGTTCTAATTCTGGCTTGACACTGAGAATGTTGAACACGTTTCCGAATTGCACACATCGTACGCGGAATTCAACTTATCGTTAGATAGAAATCACGCATTTTCATAGAAAATTGGACACCTCGTTGAAGTAGCCTGTTCGCAAGATTTTCGCCACAACGATTTTCAGACGTCAGTATGGATTTGACCAGTGACTATTCGCTGATACGTTGTGTGGGTTCTCATAAACATCAATCAGCAAATCCAAGCCAAACTGTTGTTAAGCCAAGTCAGCCACAAACCTAGAGAATTTTTCCGTTGAAATGTCAGTGCGTCCTCCATTTCTAAGTATCTTGATAAGCAGAAATTGAACTTACTGTAATATATGTACTGTTTGTTGCAAGAATAGACAGGTGAACCAATACACAATTTGCGACATTTTTACTCCATGTTTTTTATAGACAGGGAAAGCGAGTATGCTTTTTCATGTGAAAAAGCTGCTCTTTGTTGGCAAATTACATGAAGGTGTGGCGTAGCAGTTGCACGAAAGGTGTCTCGAAAACGTTTGGTAATTTGACAGACGTGAACGTCGTTGAGTTCGCCACACCAGTCTATTGACTGTTGGTTGGCACAGTGAATCAACCGACTCATTACAGTGAAGGCAAAGCCTGTGATAAGTTTACATTAGTCATCTCCCGCCAGTCAACGATCGAGTTATATCCATCGCTAAAGCTGCAACCACAATTTAAAACGGTTCTCATTTTTGCCTCATCAATTTGGTTACCGAGTCAGGAATTCCGAACCATTCTGTCTCGTGAACTTTAGTAATTCAGTTTGGATCAGTTTCTTACAAGACTAAACGCGGTTTACTGCATGAAAATTTCAGTTAAGATCCAAAGTAGGGTGAACAAAAAAAGGTTTCTCAAATACTTTTGTGTGGAACTTTCCTGTATAAATTGAGAGAACCATTTTTTTTTCATAGCACAAAATTTCTGATAAATATTGATTAATCACTTCATTCAAACTGGCCATTCGGTAAAAACAAGCTTAATTTTATTCCGGGTGTACACTTCCCCACAGTTTCCGCAGCGAATAGCTCACTACCACTCCTTTTCACACAGAAAAACTTCCTTGCTTGTCAGATCAGACGCTACCTGCACATACCTTCGTCTGTGCAAATTATGCTCAGTTAGCGGAACTTAGTTTTCGCAGGTATCTTGAGCAAATGGATATTGTTTGATGAAGTTGTGAGTGAATGGCGAGTTGAATCGAAATGATTGCCGGATTTGGAACGTTTCCATTCTCTCGAAAACTGTATCAAAAAAGTTTACTCTGCAATACCGCTGTTAACAAATGACGAACGTTCTCATGTACCACAGGTTGCGTGCTTAATGGTAGCTAATTGTACAGCACTAACTCACAGCGTTCTTAGATCGACTGTGTCCGAATGAGAAGCCCAAGTGCACAACTGATGAAACTTTTCCTTTTATCTCCGTGAGGTTAGTGTTTGAAGATTGACTGAACGATGTAATTCTTACACGGTGTCAAACTCTAAGGTGAATAGTTTCCAGGTCCCCAAGCTGCCAGATAACTTTAGTTGGCTGCTTGCATGAAACTACAGGTAGCTTTTTAGGCGGATGTAGTCGGCAAACGGTCTGCTCCACGTACCATGTCTGAAACCCCCTATATCGGAATAGAAGAAAACAGAAAAACTGCGCTAGAAACGGTTTGTCTTTCAAGTGCAACTTACTGGCAACTCACGGGTTGGAACCGCTCAGAGTCGGTGAAACTTGTTTTGTGAGTATTCTTCTTTGCAGACTGACAGCAGTTGATGAATAGTTCTTGGGCTGGTTTGGTTGAAGTGGTTATTCGCCGAGTTGAGCATGAAAGCCGACTACAGAAGCTGTTACCTGCCAGTCCTGACCCAGAGACATTTTATCTTTGTTTCCTCAACTGAGTAACAAGTATGCCCCCTGAATCAGTTCGTATCTAACTGCTGTCCTGTTACATGTGTAGATTTCTGATTGACAAATCTTCAAGTTGGAATCAGCCTCAGTGAGGTGTTCGAACACTGCTATCGTTAGCGGCATTTCTTATGTACATACCGTGAGATATACCAACAGATTTCACCTGAATATCTGATAAAAATGGATTTCGGGATTTGTATGAATCTTAATTCCACTCAACCTACGATCAACATAAGGTTAATATGTTTACCCACAGACATGTATCTATAAAATAACTCTATCAAGAATCTGATCAAATTAACTAGCATAACACTTCGTACACCTTCGATGTTACATTCACGCAAAACATGAGATCAAGATGAAGTTTGTAGACAACAATTTACACATGAAATCCGGAAGGAAATTCCAAGTTAGTTTTTTGTCTAATTAAGAGCGCCCAATTTGGCTGATTACACGCTCGTCAACAGTGTTACAGTGACACCAACATGGGGTTATGAGATGAGCCTATTCGAATCTAATTCCCCAAGTTGTTGGATACGTTCTATTGTATTCTCCGAATCATCAAGAACAAGCCCACTTGCTTAAGAATGAAGAAAATAAATGTTCATTCCCGCGGGGACAGACTTGGGATGACAGTCTCTCAGTCCGGACAGGAAACATTTTTGAAAACTTCTCATGAGCAGAATTAACAGTGATTGTAATCTGGAGTAGCTCAGAGACTTGCACGCACACTGGTGGACTTTTCTAGACAATTTTTTATGTAACGCTTATGTCAGTTTGTATGTGGATTACATGTGAGAGCGAACGTTGACCATCATTTGTGGACTCAGCAACTGAGCTCTCATGTTTGTGGTTACTAGACGGCTTACAAAACAAAGTTGGTTGTATTTTTCCCATTTTTTCATCAACAGCATTTTTTATTGACTTGCGGGAAGAATCCACTACGAACACTCATCTGAATTATACACTGAGGTCTGACTGCACGAATGCATACAAACAATAAGACAAGTACCCATCACTAATATCCTCGTATGTTGAAGATAGAACGTAATTCTAATCCATTCACTCGCTTGTTTAAGCTAGGTAAGACTTTCAGGTTGGCGCACTTTTCAGGAAAACATTTTTATATTTCAAGGGCAATTATGGTTCTCTCTTGTTTAGATTCCGACCGAATCAATAAATTGTAGGTTCAACTTATGCTTCGAATCTTTCCTTTCTGTTGAGAAATTTACCTAAGTATGCATGATAATACGCTAATGTTTCACATACCTTGAAAGTCCTTGAAATTTCTGTTCCTTATACCCGAGTTGTTCATAATGCCGAAGTTTGCGAGGTAGAGGCTGGTTCCACGTACTTTCAAATCATTGTGTATTCTACACAAACGAGCTCAGATAACAGCTTTTGCTGATTGGATGCAATTTCTGGATTATATTGCCTAAAAATAAGTTGTAGAACGTGATTACTGGACTCATCCTAGGCTAATCGATGACCAGTCATCAGGTGAAGTGCTGAAACGCGGATATTTTTTTCACATTTTAACCGTATCTACAAGAAGGTGAATTTTAGTTTCCGAAAACGTTTGATCAAGCGAACATTTTGTTAGACTGGAGTTGCATTTCACTAAGTTATTTCTTTACACTGTAGTTTTGTATGAAATGTCCGTTAAACAGTGTTATGGAAGGTCTAGCTTGCGTGTGTGATTGACAGCACTTTGGTTGCGGGTCATGTAGCTTGCAGACTCTTCTCCTGTTTTTGATATGAGTTTGCAGGTAATGAACAGTCTGAATGAGACTGCCCTAGTAGAAACTCTCCCAGACGTGAATTATCTCATGAGAAAGAAGAACTATACTGAATGGAATTGTCCTCGGGTTGAAGCGTTCACGATAAGTCATTAGAAGTGAGTATTCACAATATGAACACTCTTGAGTTCACGATGACCTACAGCAGTACGCTATAGGAAGAGGGTTATTTGTTGTTCAACCGCACTAGTTCATTCTTCGCAACTCCCGTGCAGCGTATGAAACGATTTCGGTTCAATCGTGGCTAAATTCATACTCACAGCCTCACTGCAACGTCTGTAAAATAGAAACATGCAGTTGCTGAGGTGGTTCGCAAAACTGGTGGTTCCAGATTCAATCGCGGAGGAGCTACAGAGGAGAATTATTTGCAGTTAAGCAAAACGCTTAAATATTTGAAAATCTGATGTTTCTTCTGTAAAATTTAACATCAATTCTGACAGACTTTTCGGTAACTGCTTACTGGTAAAACTACACATTGAATTCTGAAGTGCATTCTTATGACAACCTTTGTTCTCTAAAACCCGAAATTCTTAAGACATCATTTGCTGTTCGGTTGTGTGTCCACAACACCGATGTGAATAGAAACATACAAAGGCTTGCGCACCGGGGGCTGGTCTGGTCAAACGATTGGCAACTACTGTTCATACAATCCGGTCTTGTCACCTGGGTAAACCAATCAGAGACAACTTGGTTTCCCCTGACAACGTACTGAAACGGAAAGGCGCAACATAACCATTCACTGTTGTCTGTGTTCGTGCCTAACTGTGTGATCGTATGTTGGTGTGCGAGTGTGCGGATGAAACGTGTGTCTCCGAGACCACTACAGCGCTAGTTATAACCGTGTATTTTTCGTGCGATAGTGCAGTCAAAGATGCTATGATTTGAGTTAGGTTTATTACAGTACATCTGCTCAGAAGACTGGTGTGCTCTCTGTAGCAAAACCATAAAATGTGAGGTACGGTTTGATGAACACAGCACCGATATGAGTGCAGACGAGCAACTGAATTCTGGTTCGCCATATCCGCCGCACAAGTTGATAATACTTTGCATAGTACTAAGTATAATTACTGCGGTGACGATCGGTGGAAACTTGCTCGTCATTCTGGCCGTAGGACTGGTTAAAAAACTGCGCACACCAAGCAACTTTTTGATTGTCTCCTTGGCTCTCAGTGACCTCCTCGTTGGACTATTGGTGATTCCGTTAACTGGTTACATAGATATGGTTGACCCGAAGCACCTGACTGAAGCACTTTGTGACACATACATTTCGTTTGACGTACTCATGTGCACTGCATCCATTTTGAATTTGTGCGCGATTTCTATCGACCGGTACTTGGCAATCACACGACCTCTTCAGTATGCGGCCAAGCGTACCCCGAAAAGAATGGTTCTGATGATCGGCAGCGTATGGATAGCATCTGCTTTAATCAGCATCCCTCCAATGTTTGGATTCAAAGAGGAATTTGTGCCCGGAAAATGTGAGTACAACGATAACGTAATCTACCAGATCTATGCTACTTGCGGAGCCTTCTATATACCTCTTGTTGTCATGATTGTGTTATACGGACGTATATTTATCTTGGCAAGACGAATGGCCCAAGAAGATGCCAAGCAAAAGCGCGTTACCGACTCCGTAGCGGTTCATGCAAATCAGATTAATCGTTCTTCGGTCTATTTGTCTAGTGAGTTTCAAGCAGTAAGAGGGACAACGCGGATTGATTCAGTTCATGGGGAACAAAAACCGTCGACTGTTGTCGGTAAGCTGAAGACCAGCGCGATTGAACGGCGATATCCACTACCTCCCTCACCGTTGTGTCGACGACAGAGACCACGACTGTTATCCAAACAGTGTAATCCAAAAACTGTGACAGAAGTGAAGGAGGAGACGGAAAAAGTGGTTGGTTCTACACAAGAAAGTGCAGAAGTATCTCCAAAAACTCCCACTTTATCAAATACAGAAGAATTTGAAGAACGCGTGAAGGCACTCAGAAAACTTCGGGCTGAATTTTTTGCAGCACCTCCGTCACGGCACAGCAGTTCAGTAATTTTAAATTTTCGACGAACTTCGAATGAGAATTCGACAGAAACTATGTATGACTTCACAAAAGCTACTGAAATACTCAACTATAAGGAAAACGAAAATGATACTAAACAAACCTCGAAACGATCAACACTTCAACAGAGTCAATCTGTGCGAGTGACCAATGACACGGTTATAATGCCCACATCACAAGCCAGACGTTCCATGCCTCCACCACCGTTGCTATCCATATCAGATTATGCGGATGATCCCGGTATAATATGCAGTATGTCCAAGCCGTTATCCGCTTCAACTACCGCAGTGAAAGAGAAGAAACGAACGGGTATAAATGACTCTTCAACCATACCGTTCAATAACGGGAACAAAACTACCACTCCTCTTCTCCGTCCAAAAACACGCCCTTTGTATGTAGGAAGACGATCACTAGCCTCGGAATCTTCGCAGAGGGATGGTTCCGGCAGGTGTCATTCACTAGCTATCCCTAGAAACTCGGCTTTGCGCAGGCTTAGCTCACCATCTCCTTCGGACCAGTTAACGTGGAGAGGCACGTCACTTCAAGAATCCAAGCAATCCATTGTTGAAAGATCCACCAGCAGGTTATTTCATCGCTCTTCAGAACAAGGAGCTGCATGCCCACGAAGTCGAACAGCTAGTTGGGCTAGTATCCGTATGCCAGTAAAGAGGCGAAAACCGCGTGGTCACAGCGAAACAAAAGCGATAAAAACGCTTGGTGTTATAATGGGGTGCTTTTGTTTGTGTTGGATACCCTTCTTTATCATACAGGTGAGCAATTTCGGTCTCATCAATCATCCGTTTGTATATAGTCAGTGAAACTTTGAAACCAAAGTCTAAGGTAACACCAACAATATCAGCCAAGGGGTAATAGTGAAGCTACAAAGCGTCTGACCACATCAAGATCCGCACAAAACTCCAGCAAACGTTTGCCGCTATCCTTATATATTTAAAAAATGTAAGCCTAATTAAGCTTTTTTGTCTCAGAACATTGACCAGTATAGCGTAGCAAAGTAGTAACTTGACAATCACGGCTAAAAATAATAACTTGTTACCAAGTAAGTTTACGACGTGTTTAATTCCTACTGCTGTATCGCGGGCCAGAATGGGAGTTGAATTTTCACAGAAAAAATATACGGAACTCAGGTTTATTTCAAGATCGCAAGTGCCTAAAAATTATGTAATAACGAATACTAATTACGAGTGAGTGAAAGTACGCTTGAATTATGTGGCTAGCTTCTTTTCTGTTTGTCAGTCCTCTGGCAAAGTGAACCCCGGTACATTTTGTTTCAATTCATCTGAGCAGATATGTAATCTATTTCCAGCCTGCTGTACACTGCAGAAATAACCCGCAAGTGACCTGTTTTTTTAAACAGTAGCATCTCTCATGTATATAGTAATCTATATCCATGAAACAAGTCAGTTGTGTAAACTGATCAGTGGCAACAAACCGTAAGCTTGATACATGTCTACTGACATTGTTGACCAGTGGACAAACCATTTATGTCGAGTGCTCAACTTGAGGATTTTAATAATAAAGCTTTGGTACTTTAGGCAGTTACGTAGTCTGCTAACTTTTAACTACGACTTGCAGTGTCAGATCATAGACTTCCTTGGACGTTTTTAGTATCCCTCTTGAAGGTCATTGAGCGGATGGGTATAAGATTTGATAATGGCGATTGTGAAAGCATTCAAAGAAATCTACACTTTTCAAATCTGGTCGAATGACGAGATTTTTCTTAACACCACGGACTATAGCTAAACAGTAATTATCACGTGGACATTTTGTAACTCACATTCCTTGAAGAAATAAAGATTGTTGCGTCAAAGATTTTTCAAAACTGTGACGTACCATTCCGCGGAACAATATTAACATGAAAAATTGATCAACTCCATTTCATTTAGGTTATTGGTGCATATAACCTGTTTACCACTACAGTCAACATTAGTTACTCTGATTCATGTTATAACGAATTGTGATTCAAAGTATTAAATTGGTGCATACGTTGAAACATCTTCGGATAAATCATCTTCAACCGATTAACGGTTTGCAATCTAACCGAACACGAGCCAGCACTGTGCTCACGGTACTCGTTTACAACGGCATGATAAATAAATTACATCGGTGAAATCTTGATCCACGGTACACCCATATAGGTTTTATTTTGAATAATTCAATTAATCACATAGTACGAGAAGGAAGTGCATACATGATTTCATGATAACACTGTAGGGGCGATAAAACTGTTTGAGCTTGAGTCCACAGTTCAAAACCTATCACGCAAATCAGGAACGTGTGCGAGATGTGGTCAACATCATAAAACGGAAATGTGTTCTCTTACAACACAATTATTGACATATAGTTTATAGTGAAAAACAAGCGTGCAAAGTGCCTACTGTTTTCGACAGGGATGTAGCCACAAGCAGATAGTGAACACAATTGTATGCAGCTTTCTGAATCGTGCAAGTTAAGTTTTCATTACTTATAAAGGTTTGAAACGCACACTTGACGGCTAGTATAACGGAAAAATTGGATATCATTCTTTTGGTACAGAAGTATGTTGGCTTGTGCACACACCGTCTTTGCTAATGAACACAATGCCTTAAACAAGTTGATTGTATTACCATTTGCATTACTGTAGCTTATTTCAAAACCACTGACCACAGCCGTAAATGTCATCGTACACAGCAATGCACCAATGGTTCACACTGATGTTCAACTATCACATAAGGACGAAGAAGGTTAGAAAAAGCAAGTCGCATATGGGAACAGAGAAGGAAGAAAAGGGGGACGAAGAAGGACCTATCTATTTGAAAAAAAAACAGCTACCTCTGCTCTCAGAAAATCAACATCAATGTGACTAACTCCCGAAATTAAGTTTGCAGAGATTGATTAGTTGTCAAAGTGAAAATCTCAAATCACCTACCCAGTGAATTTCTTCTTCCGTGACCGTTGAAGAGTCAGGTGTTTAAAATTAATAGAACCGTTCTATTGATGAACTAAAAGTGGATTTCTGCTTCAGCCTTCAGAAGTTCAACTCATCAATCGTGCCCGAAATGTTTACATTGGACTTTATAGTGCAATTTTTTACTCAAGTCCTTTAGAGATCTACTGCAAAACAGTTTGGTAAATATGGCATTGATGTTCAGACAGGAGTGTTCCAAGATTGGAAATGTTTTGTACACTTGATTGTGCAGTTAGGCAGGGGATTTTCCGATACACTCAGGAAGAAATTGCACTTCTACCTAATTTTCAGAAAAACTAACACCTTTTTTGCAAAAGTTGAACGTATCTGAGCGATCCATCTTCGAAAGTACTGTACGGCGTAAGAGATTACGATACTGTGTTAGGCATTGTGGACAACATCAATTTTGTGCACCGATCGCGTGGTTTAGACAAGTGGGGTAATAAAACAGTTATGTACAAAGTTTAACGTTTGCTCAGGTTCACAATGGAAATATTCAGTACGGATCGTCTCAGTTCATCTAATCTGGGAAAAAATATGTGTCCAGCTAGTATGTCTGGTACGATTTAGGTCAGATCCCGAATGTGTTCTATTAGTCATATCAGAAAAACAGGATGTTTTGTCACATATTAAGTCATTGTATGCGTCGAGAATTTCCATCAGTTATTTTTTTCTAGCTTGCTTACCTGCAAACCTTACGCAAAACCAGTCTTTTTGTGTCAGTAAACCGTTTCTAACTCGGAATTTTATCTTTTTTCAACAACAAGAAACACCTTCATACCTGATTCTTAGTAGATTTCTGTGTAATCAATCGAACAGTTTCATTAAGTGAAGTACGTGGTCGCTCGAGCCTTTTCGTATCTTTCACGAGATTAAATCTCCAGATCTGAACTACCATTAGCTAAAGTGGAGACAGTTTTCCAATAATAATCAGTGAGTATTCAATACCGGATTGTTCAGTAAATGCACAAAACTGATGAACGTTGAAACGAAAATTAGATCAGAGTTTTCTTTGACATAAATGCTCTTCAAGGTGCAGCAACACTAAATGAGTACAAAAATAATTAATCGAACCGCGTTTAAATTCGGTTCGAGGGATACTGTTTTGTCTAGTAGCTTACGCAACATTGTGAGCTGCATCACAACAAAGCTACTTATCATCTAAGCAACTGAGAACATCCTGTTGCCATTTTGTACAGCCTACTCCGAGGAAGTGACAGGTTCCTGTATTTCAGAGATTGACTGTGCAGCAAAGAACAAACTTTGTCTTTCTCATTGACTACGTTGTGTTCTTGCTGTTGCTGTGTGATCACGATATGATAACACTGTACAAAACTGATTATCAGAGGAGCCGTTAATGGGTTAGATGCTGATTTGGATCAGGTTATGGATATTATCTGAATAACTGCTGCAGTTACTAATATAACTAACATCAGCTAACTACGTTCTATGTTTGTCATTATCCATTAACTTTGTAATATGAACTGTGTACCACTCGCACTCAAGCACATCTTTGTATTGTTGTAGAATTTTCTCAGCTACGTAGTCTTTGAAGTTATTAGGAGAGTAAGTTAGTATACTCGTGAGTTGACTGAGTAATCTGTGCATTACTCACGAGTGAATGTTACTATACCTTCGTATAAGATAATTCAGTAGTGCCTAACGAAAAGTCAATGACAGTGGTCAACACAGTTGCCTCGTGATAACGTGGCCTGCGTCAAATTCCAAGTCACGTCAGAAATATGCATCACCGACGGCTTTAACAAAAGCGAAAATTGAGTTCAGTGTTTACTCTAAATGTTGGTGGCTTGAAAGTCTCTGCGAATAAAAACGTTCTTTACACTCGAATTCGTAAATGTGTATTGAAAATTCCCCTGACAATTACCATTAAATTGTGATGTATATACCCATACGGGTCCAAGTATTACCATTCACAATTTATGCCAGTAATTTCTGCCGTTTGTTGCGAATATTGAGTGAAAAACTCAACAAATGATTCCTTCAAAATCAAGTCTACGTTCACTCATTAGTTGATGAACACAAAAAACATTTTGCTACAAAAATGACTAGGTAACATGTGTCCTTGTAATATTATTTTGAGAAAACTCGTCTAAAAACTTCCCCTGTTTGAGGTTCAGTCAATCAAAATTGTTGTTGCGCTTGTCCAACAGAACTGTAAAACAACTTTACCTACCTGAAATTTTTCGGCTAAACTGACTGTAAATCTTTCGCTGTGTACTGTAATCAATATTCCTAATCACATGGTCGTTTCACGCTGACAGGCCTGTGGTTTAGTCTAGGCAGCACACGAAATCAATCGTCCTTTTCTGGGTTATATTTCAGAGTAGTGTCGCACATTACCATCTGATTTGAAACATTGTGCACAAAAGTGGTATTCATTTATTTTCTTCAGGTTGTTTCCCGCTTTAAGTTAATTATGTGGATCAGAGACTGTCGGGTTTCAGTAGTTAGGGACTGTTAAAGATCACTCTGCGACTCAAAATCTCTGCATCTAAATTAAATCTGCCGAACCCACCTGGCGTTCTGCTCCCTTTATAAATGGCTGCTAGGTGTTTTCATGACGTGTCTAGTAGCGTAAACTAAACGTAGCTCTTATCCCCAAAAATTAAACGCAGCTTGATGATAAAACCTAACTCTGTAGATCTTAGCTAGCCCTCGACCAGGTTTTCTAGTCCAGTATGAAAGTAACAGGCAACGGGGATAACTTGGTTTCGATTAAACCACACTGTTCTTCTGTTTCTCTTGTCAGTGAATGAACTTCAATATCTCAAAGGGTCATTCATGTAGGTTTTCTGACAGAAATGTTTATCTAGTAACACGGACTGATATACCAGCACTGCATGCGTGTTAAAAGCACTCTTCGGATCCACATATTTCATCTGAGGATTTTCTTTCTGTGATCAGACATTTTAGGGCAACATACGTGTGAGGCTCCGTGTGAACATCCTAATAAGTGCATGGCACGTTTAAGTGGGGAATGGGTAAATTTCCCTTGAGTTACGCCTCGGTAACAGAGAGCGAACAGAAGGTAACACATAGGTAATTTGTATGTAGAGTTTGCTACCTTAATGGCATTTTCTTTACTGAACCATACAGATCTTTTGGGTTCTTTTGAACGCAATTGATTGTGAATCAATTTTGGTTTGATTTGCTAGACAAGTTATTGTGAACAAGACATTGCAGGGTTATCTGTCGAAGTCACAGTGTGTGCCAAACTAGATCAGCAACTCAACCGATTATGTACATAAACTGTGCCAAATTTTTACAGTGTACTGAAGATAAACTCTACTATAACTGAAGTTGGAAGGGACGAAATGACTTAAGGAATTAACTGTTTTGATCTCGACTCAGTCCAACTGTGAATTTGTGTACATGGGAGCAAGCGATAGACAAATAAAGCTTCTTTCCACAGGTGAGAACAGCCAACTTATTTGGACCAACATCAGGACGCAGTAATTTTAAACAAAAGCAGTAGTCTTGAGCCGAGCTACTACTTAAACCCGTCTTTGTTATTGTGAGGTCGACATGGTCATTTCGTAAACGGGAGTTCAAATCCTAATCGTGTAAACTACTGGTGATCACAAACCTTCAAGCACTTTCTATTCTCCTAAGAGGGTTAGTCAAAGTCTATCAAAATGACAGCTTGAATAAATCGGAAGTCAGCTGTATTCGATACAATTGTTTTCCAGGTACCTACTAATCGTGTGACTGATTTTAGTTTTCAACTTACTCACGTATGTTGAGCATAAAAGCAAATTCAAGAATACGTTAGTCAACAGGTGGAAGTACCAAACTTATCGTGGCCAATAACTGAAGGATAATTACTTTATTCAGGGTGATTTATAAAAAATGACAATATTGATCGAATGAGTGAACAGTTCATGTAGCCCTCAAGGTTACTGACGTATACAGGAATACCAATTCATGTTTTCAGTGAACCGAACTGCAAGGTGAGATTGTGAGTAGTTCTTATGAATAAATGTCATCGAAGGCAGGAGACCGGGTGCACACCAAGAGTTGTGTTGATCTAGCCAAAAATATACATTTTTCGTCAGCGGGTTGCCAATCATCAGTGCAAAATATCACACGTGAAAGTTTCCACGCATAAATTTTACTGTAAAAGGGCTTGAAGTAATCACATCTGAACACTATCTATTGGAACCATTGAATCAAGTTTTCCCCAATACCTTGTGTAAACTAAAGCGAAGTTTTGTCTTGTACCACTGAAATAGAACTGCAAAGCTAAGATATTTTCATTGTAAACTTGAAGCGTTTACTGTGACAGTGTTGTGTTTAATGGAAAAATTAAACTTCATCTCAGCTGTTACAATCAGATGCGATGAGTTACAATGGATTTATTTAAGGGATGTATTCAAATAACTTTTGTGACGTTCAAGTCTTTTCAGTGTATGGAGACGCTCAGCCTCTTGTTTGGGAATCCAAATGTTCGTTGTCTGTCTGCCGTTTTCCGATAAATTATTTGACAGACGTATCATTACTGGCGCGTTTCCGGTGTGCTGACCAGATTCCACCTCTAAGTAAAACTGATCACATACTATATCGTTGTACCTGATAGACTTTTCAGGTAGCTAGAAAATATATCGCCTTAACCTATAATATTCTGACCAAACCGCAGCAATTAGACAGGGCAGTATAAAATTTTGAGTTTTACACTCATGTCGTCACTACAATCCTTCAGTGTATTTAACTGACTGGGTGAATTTGAGGTGATTATGATTAGTTCCTTTCCTGGGTAACTCAATCCGTATGCCTTTAACTAAAGATTAGCGTAGCCGCCGACATTCACCGGTTCCACCGTGTTACCTTTGACTGATAAGGCCGAACAAACATCAGAGTTAACCCCAGCAAGTGAGTAAATGTTATCTGGGAAACAATGAATTGGATTAGCATGTCCCTGATATTACTAAAAGAAAATCGGCATTTTATTCGCTCATTTCCATGAGCACATTATCAGAAGTTCAATGTAAACAAAACTGCATGCCACTACCATGACAACCTTATTGTGTCACCATGAGTATCGACGCGGAACGATAGAAAATATCAAAGAATTTTGCAGAAACTACTATCACGATCAAAGGAGTATTGCATAGCAAGTGAATTATTGTCCAGTTACCACCATCAAATTTTACGAAGAAAAACTAGAGAAGCAGGTTTGCCGATTCCGTATATTAAGTGCTATCAACCGTGTCCACAACCAATTAGGTTTCTCGGCAAAACGTCTCCAAACTGGATTCAAACCAAATCAAACTAAACTATACAAACGGCAAACAAAGATGCATGCAGATTTTTGTCAAGTTCCAAATCAATTGCTTAAGTGCAAAGGACTAATTATTATACTATGATTTCTATATAATTCCAAACATACGTTTGTGAAACGTGATTGCTTTGGTGGCTCTGATAAAGAATCTACATGTCTAGCAAATAGAAACATATTTATCCGACATTTGTTATATCGTCACACTTTAAAATTTCCAGTTTGTATTAGGCGAGCTGTTTTTTATACAGAGATTTAGGATGACTGTTTTGACGACTTGGCACTTGTGGATACCAGAGCTGACTCAGTTTACATGCTAGCAAATACTATCTGTCCACTACTTGGTCTCCAGCATGTGAGATGATGTATGTTAACTGCAGTGAACACCTACAAAAGTTTCCATTTTCTTGTGCTAATCAGAAGCTCAAGTTGCACTTTCCAATTTGCTCTTATCTCATGTACATACCCACATAAACCTACTTTACTGCTCTACTTTAAGGCCTTCATGGAAAAAAGCGAAGCATTCCTGTAAAAGATGGTCAAAAAAGTACGGTTGCTTAGGTAACAGTCAGTTTGAGTTTCATAGTCTTTCCCAAAATCTGGTATCATCAGTATCGTTGTTGAATAACTATTTCAGGTATGGAAGCAAACGCACCAGTCGGACAACTTTAGAGTGATGGCAAAATATCTAGGTTCTTCGATTGAACACGCACAGGGAAGTTGCGATTTATTAGGCAGGTGAGTTAAGAATCAGAGTTGGGATCTAGCAAAGATCATATCACCAATACATGAATATCAGCAATTATGAATTCGCAATGAACTTAGTTAAAACAGAAGCATATATCACAATTCTGATTTCACAAAGAGGTTCTAGATAACGGGCAACGACAGCAAAACTCCTGATTATTAGTTCCATTCTGGGTAAACTTTCCGCTTGTTGCCTTTCCAAAGAATGTCTTTTTTCAATAAACAGATGATTGAAGTAATTATGCTAGGCGTTTGTTGGGTAACTACTGCGAGTCTTTTTGTCCATATCAGCTTCTATGTGATTTGTACGTAGCACTTCAATTAGTGATTGATGATAACACAAACCACTGGGACGGGTGTGCAACTGAAACGGTCTATCGCGTCTTCGATTTAGTAGCATAGGTCAACTGTACTTACCACGACAAGGTTAATGTTGCTATCAGGGATCTGAGTCCAGTTGAACTTCCACATTCTTAAAGCTGCGTTAGAAATTAAACGCTTTTCAAACCACAAACCTATAACTTTGTTCACAAATCATACAGTCATCGCCTTTCAGTCGGTTGTACGTAACTAGTGACCCACCCACTAGCGCATAGGAGAAAGTTCCGTATCTCGTAGAGCTAACGCATATATATATATATATGTATATGTATATGTTATGACTGATTAAATAATCTACTTCAACCTTTTCTTTATCTGTGTGTCAATATGCATTCCGGTTTGTAAACCCATACCTACACTCCGTTGATCGTATCGTTCCCCAATAAAGTGTTCTGTTCGGTGACCTTATACTTAAAACCTTACCCCCCTTAATTCACGTTTGTACAGTGCTACCAGTAATTCACCTTCTAACTCATATACTATGTCACAACAAAGCATAAATTTAACAACTCATGTAATAACTCAAGCGTAACTTCATTTCAAAAGTTTGTCTGGAGCTAGATATTCTCTCTGTGCCACTTCTTCCATATGTGCACAAATCTTAACCATTTGCATTAAAGCTTTGCATGTAGCAAGTTTTAACAGATGTCGTCAGTCGCCGGTCTGATGTACACGATCAAACGGTAAGCGGATTATTAGTTAACGGAGTACGATTCTGAGTATGTAAGATTGTTGATACACGTACGACAGAATGTGAAATTTGGTTTTGTCGAATTGGAACCGTGGGCTTAGCATTCCGTGCTTATCAGATTGACGTACTATAGCCGGTGGACCCTCTCTCACTCAAGTTACTTTTGACGGAACTGACGGTTCATACGGTTCTCATGTAGTTATGGGGTTGGCACCGCTGTGGCACCGAAAATTGTATAAATTTAACTGATGAAATATCACAAAACGAATTCGAAACGTAAGACTGACGTGCAGATAATAAACGTGAGGTTCCTGTCTAACGACTAGCCCTGTTTGTGATACCAATTCTCATTCGGGTCGCTCAATAATGTTGACAAGTTTTGTGAAATAGGATAGGAATATAAGATACACGATTTGACTGGAAGCGAGAATTTGTTAGCACAATTTCGTATGCGTTGAGTGACGTGATGAAGAGCAAAGTAAGTTGGTTTGCAATAAACTACCCATGAACCTATTGTTCAAATTCCCTCCCTATTCCGTCCGTGATTCAAAAACCGGCTACATGTTACTCATATCGCATAGACCAGTGTTCTGGGAATTTATTAACGTTAAGGGATGCTACACTAAACCGTAGTTGCTTTGCCCGCTTCCTCACTGCACTGGTAATCATGAAGCAATTGTGTACAGAAACAGAGATCTACAGTAAAATGCAAAAGTACTATCAGGTCTGCTGGCAAACAGTTCCTTTCGGTACAATCTGTTGGCTTTGAAACCAAAGTTAACAACATTCTCTGTACACACCGTTAAGTTAGCAATGACAATCACTAACTATACAACTAGGATACTTAACTTTTGTCTTGGATTAGGCAACAGAGCAGACTTTATCCGATGGGTAGCACATAACAACACATTTTATAATGTGAATACTGGGACAGTAAATTTATTTTCAACCTTTGCGTTCTTCAGACCTTGTGGGAACGAGTGAAAATATTTTTCTGCCTTTCTCATCCTGTACCTCGAGATACTTCTTTTGCGAAAAACTTCTTTATTTATTCAAAAGTCGTGGCTGTTGGCGTGAACCGCTTTTCTGGACCGTTAGCCTAGATGCATCCAAATAAGCAACTTAGACTGTTGTTCACCTTATAGTTAGCTGTTGTATAAGTATTCAAAACCTTGACGTTGTACCAAGTTTGTTCAACTTTTGGAGTTACATAACCAAAATACTTGGTTGATATCCACACAATTTTTTAAATTTCATAGGCTTCCAGAAGTCACACACAACTTTGCGAATCCACCGTCGGCAACTAGATATTTTTGTGTTCCCCTTCACACCACATGAAAAAGCCACTTGAGCTTATTAGAAGTTAATGCACCAGTACGGTAAATCCATTGCAGTCTCCTTTAGCACCTGGAAAATAAAAGATTTAGAAGCATTTTAGACGCCGGTACATGATCAATCGATATACCATAGTGACGATTCACTACTGTTGAGTCAGGCGTTTCATGCTACCTTGCAATCCCCATGAAATGTGCCAATCGATGAGATCGATGGTTGTCTGTGACTAAGGAACTGTAGCAATTTTACTGGAGGAAACTCACACACATTCAACTGAGTGTAAAAGGACTCATCTTCTCAGACTTAGCCTCAAGAAATCTGACAGCTGGCACAAGTTTTCCGTTGAGAATTATGTCGAAAATAATTGAAAATATTGAGAGATTCTGCGACAATCAAATATCTATTTACCAGAAATGGGTAGCATTTGTACTAACAGCTAAATGTTTACCCAGCGTAAAACAACCAGAGGTATTACTTAGACTGACTGTGGATGCAAACAGCATTAGAGAAAAAACGCAATCCAGTAGATCATGTCAACATATGGGCAGTTGAAAATGCAAGACACTGGATTCGATTTTACAACTTCCCCCTTCTGTTTCGGTTACTAGAGACGGATTACAAATTACAATCAGTCAACGCAACGTTACGTAAAAAGTAAGCAGGCTTATCATTCGATCTAACCGCTTACGACGGTAGCTTAATACAACTCATGAAAGATAGCACGTGTGACTGCTTTCACAGAAAATATTTCTGTCACCCTTTAAGTGGGACAATTTTCACGTATCGTTGGTTGTTTGTTGGCGGATCGACGTACGGTTGAATCAATCACAGTTTACATTATATTTCGTGGATGCAGCCCGTGCACCTGCTAAATATTTAGCTGTTAAGTTGCGCAAAGCAAGTTTCTGGGTTAATTGGGCATATGTGCATACTCCAAAGCTGTCTTCGGCAGTGTGCTAGCCAGGCACGGTTTGTGAGGATCTGACAGGCTTACGTTTCCGTAGAAATAGAACGCGTAGGCTTACCAAATTCTCATCTCACGAATAAGCTAAACCTAAAGAGGGTTTCTGAAGACGCATTGTACTGTAACTGAAATGCACTTCCGAAATAGTTGACAATACAACACTACTCCTTAAGCAATTACGATTATTCGCATACCCTTTGAGTTTTGAATGCAGATCACGACAACGAAATAGTATGTTTTGGATAGACATTCTACACTGCACAGAAATTTTGTACTGCTTATATATTAACTTTTATCAAGAGAGACAAAAACGTCTGCTTTAAAAGTACACAAAGCTAGATTCTTCAGTATTCAGTAAAAGATATCTGCCATTCATTGAAACACAACGAAACGATGTGTATATCTCATCTCCACGTTTGTAAAGGTCTTTCCATGCATTGATATGGCACTTTCTACCGTGCAATAAATCCCTGCTACCATAATTTCCGCTTTCGCCTCGTACCGCCAGAAGATTGAACTACCGTGTAAAAGTGTACTCCTGAGAATCGGATTGTACGCGTATGGTTTGGACACTCTGTGCCAAAAGGGCGGTATTTCCGTTTCACCATCGACAACACGTTGTCATATCAGATTCCGGCAACCAGTTTTCTGTTTACCTCAAAATGTAACGTGCACTTTACAACCAAACTAAAGTCAAGTTCAGCACATATTTGTATATTTACAATTCGCAACAATTGGTTGAGAGTCTTTCACTCACGGTGCAGCGTTTTATATTCCACATTTATTCAGCATTCACTTTTAGAATTTGATGAATACATTTTGTAGGAATGCAAACTAAATTTTTAGAACCATCACTTACAGTTCGTCGCAAATTATCAACGGAATATTCCGATAAATGTTACCATCTGTTAGACATAACAGCCAAAATCGAGGTCATGTTTGCGGTAACAAATAAACTCATCCACTGGAAGTCTATAAAGTTTTCACTAGAAGACTACCTCTAGCGGCTTTAGACATTCTAGGCTAGTCAGTATCGGTAGAATCCTCCACTGCTCAAAACGTTTCATTTCAGATTTTGTCAGCAGTTCGGACCTTAGGGTATCGTGAGCTACGTCTTCAACTAGTACTTTTGTGTTCGTGGCATGCATCGTGACTGAGATACAACTTGCTCAACCGAACAGTCCAAAACATTGGTGTTAATCAGCAAAACCAAGGTTTCGAAGGATAAGTGCCAATCATTGCCGCGCAATGATGAATATTGTTTTATTTAAAAGTTGCTAACTATAAACAGGTCAACCTCGGGGAACTAAACGTGGGAGTATGTCATCTAAGGAGAGTAAATATGTCAGGTTCTAGGAAGGCGTCTGGTTTTGTGCAATCCCAGAGTATGCACATTTCATACCAAATTAGTGCTCGTGTTATCGCACGGTATAGGTCACACAGATAACAAGACAGTCATGCTTAGTAATTGTGAATCGACAGTGTTGCTCATATGTCCGTCTAAATTCGTCGGAAAGCTTGAATAACTGAAAAGGACGCGTAATCACTTTCTTTCTCATTTTACATGAAGAAGATTGAGTAGCGCTCACTGAGGCATAGTATTTGGAACTGAAAACACAAAGGTTCTCGGATCTACCATGCTAGTGTTGTGACTGGCTTGAAAGAAATTGTAAAGTGAAGCCGGAACAGTCATTAGAACTTGTTTCCATGACCCATGGAAAAATTCGATGACATTAGAATTAAACCACTTTGTGAAATTTCGCATCTAGCCAAGCAGGACAGACTTCAGGGAGTTTGACAGTGTACATTAACGTCCACCACACAACCACCTGGTAGATGCACATTTTTTTGTGAAAAAGACAAATATCAATATGAAGTGAATATGATTTTTCAGAGACTGTTTCGGTGTCAACAATTTCACGACCAGTCAACTAACCAGATGAAGCATATTGACATACCACGCAAATCAGTACTGACATTCATATATTATTCCACAAGATCATATGTCACTGTGGAAGAACGCAGTAATATGAAACCGATCGAAAGAATTAACAGTAAATTCAGCCTATCCACGCAGAACTTCAAATACCAAACCCTACTAAATATAAACAATTTCCCAGCAAATTAAACCTTGAGTACAGAATATATTTAAATGATCGTATCGACATTGATGGAAGTCGGACCTTCCTGTGCAAAGTTTGGTGAAACGGTGCTAACGAACTCAGAGATAATGATACTGTTTGAGTATGAAAACCGATGAAATAAAACCAGCTACAAGGCAGCAAAGAACTCGGTTTAAATATTGCATCCACTTCGTGGACGGATTCCAACAGACTAATCGGTCTGTGCTTTTGGTCAAATGAACATAGCAATTTTTACTGTTCATCCACAAGCGTATTCTATACACTATATTTGAGAACCATAAAAATCGTCTAGTAGTCTGTACACTATCACGCGCCAACGACGGATCCTCTAATAGTGACTGTTCAATATTTGAAATGCATGAGTTGACTGAACTGCTTAGTCTAGCCAATGATTCATGTAAAAGGTTGTACGATTCAAATTAGGCGGTTGAACAAATTCCAGTTAGGTCACTGGACGCAGTAACACGATAAAATAAACTAATTTGGGCATATCAGCTTTCGTTATTTTAGCAAGAAAAACTTAAAGTTCTGGTTCGTGTAAATCATATCTGGGCTCTGTTCACCACTCAACCACAAGTCAAGATAGTCAAGTTTTTGGTTATGCTATTTCAGTTTTCAGGGTAATGACCAAAATGTCAATAAGATATCGAAGTTATGACAAATTTTCGGCGAAGACTTAGATGAAGGAAAACCTAAGGGTTAACACTTAGTGCAGTTCACTTCGAAGGGGTTAGCTAAACGTAGCATACGTAATTCAACCCGAGTAATATTTGGGCCAGACACCAGTAAATAACCGTAGATATGGTCATCAATGAAGGGGCTGTTTACGTTGCGGTTCGTCACCAAAAGATTTTCGTGATTTGTTTGACCCAGGTTGACACTTAATAGAATCTGACCACTATAAAATCTTCTGGCTCAAAAATCATTTAGGGCTTATAGATAAGTGTTAGTTCTATCCTATAGAATTAACTTGAAGGCCACATCAGAATCGACTGACCTGTTTATACCTGTTCTATCTTGTACGATCAGTAAGGTGAATGCCGATTGATTGTGATCGAAGACGTCGCTGTTTCAATCGTTTCATGTCTGGTAAGACTTACGAATAGTGTTCATTCTAATTCGTCTAGGAATTGAAAGTCAGGTCATTTTCCTTGTGGGGTTCAGTACTTAGTGGAGGGAAGCATTATGTCTGAAGTTTAGTAACAGTCATGAATATTTCATAAGTTTCGATTGTTTTGAAACAAAAAACCAACTTGTGCATAATGCAGTGTTACGCTTCTCATTTAGTTTGCTAAGATCGTCTCACTGCACTTAAATTCTGCATCATTATTGATCAATTCACCCTCATCTAATATGTCATTGTAATATTGGCTTGAAATGGTGTACAGAAATGCAAAACTTGTGGCGAACTCGGTTCAATTTTGGATGTGACAAGCGGATGGCGTCATTGATACGATCGTTATATTTTGGTCCATGCCAAGTTGACAGTAACGTTATGTCAACCTGTAGGATAACTGTCGGGATTTGTATTAAATGGGCCAAAATTTGCAACGTCCTACGCTCCACTATTTGTGAAACATCACCAGAACAGTAGCCGGCCGATCTATTTATAACATTAGAGATTGGAACTCACGAAACATCATATTCCGTCGTAGGTAATTCTGATAAATTGAGAATACACTTGAGACCGATGAGCAAATGCCGTCAGCATTCTTTGGTTCCGAAGATACGGAGAAGTAAGAAGAAATACGTTGTATCCCACGGGTGATGAGAAACTGAAAGATAAAATTTATAGGTGAACTGTTGTTGTCAACTAAGCAAGTGACCGACGTATGTGGTGTTTGTTGGGGCAGACAACAGTTTAGTGACCGACAGCATTCACATTTTATGATTTTCTGTGTTCGGTTGGCCCTCCACTGATTGACATGTAAACAAAGCTTTAAGTGATCTGTGCCTTTTGGCAGTGTTCAACAGGGGTATGAGATTGAGTGAATATATTCAAATCCCACATACGAGATAGTCTTAGTGGAACACCATCAGCAGCTGATAGCTTAGTTCAGCCAGCGCTGTAATATACTGTAGCTGAAATTGACGACTGGTCCATCAGTGTGTGTGAGGTATAATTTTAACTGCACAGAAATGTGTTGGTAAACTGGGGTCATCAGATCATAAACTCAAATCAACAACACGGTGACCTGCATGGTTCACTTGTGCAACAGCAACGCAACAGTGTTTATAAGGTTGGAAATAATTTCGACGTCAAACCCAGCACACAGACTATGCGGATCATCACGTTCGCCAGGCGGAGATAACACTTCCTGGACTGGATATACCACACACATGGCTAATTCGAGAACTTGGAAAGTGTGCAAAGACTGACAGTCGTACAGGACACAGGATGAAACGAAGTGAGTATAGAATACACCATTTGCTCCGAACGACACAAGCAGCAGCGTGGAAGAAGTTGTCATCATTAAAGAAAAGGAAAGCTGATATTCATTACTGGGAATTTATAGTGCTTTTTGGGGCCGAAAGACGCGACGAAGACAGGCATTATCACCCATTTAATGGAAAAGAACATGTTGTTGCGAATCGTATATGTGTGTACGAAGCACGACATTCGAATTTGTTCTCGTTGATTAGAGCATTTCCTTGGCCAAGTATATCCAAATAACTAACCTCTCTTCACTCAGTTAAATGGCCAATGTGAAACAAAGATTGACCGCCACGTTAAAATTACCTCGCACTTGTCTTCTCCCACGAAGGAATGTCCCTAGTAAGCATCCGTGATCCTTATAAATATTGTCCCTCCGCGCTAGTTTGTGCATGGTAGTACGTTTGGCTCGGAGAAGCCATTGGTTTGGAATAAAAAAAACTGTTAGCTGTTGGGCTGGATGGTACAGCTGAAACTGGTTTAGACGGACGAAGACACAACTGCGTTTGCTCGTGATAAACCACTTAACTCTTTATTTCGTGGTATATTTCTAATTAACACACCCACCCGAGGTTTGGGATTCATCGTTAAAGCGACCAGTTGAACGTTTTAAATCCTGTCGGAAAATGGTACAATCAACCTCATACGAAATGAATGCGGATTTGCCAATGCATCAAGAATACCGAACGTAAGACTGTGGAAATTGTGCAAACCGGGCACTCTAAACAGCTAATGATTAGGCTCAGGAAACACGTCTGTCCCTGAAGAAAGGAGATAAGCCGCCGCTCTTGGTATTGATTCAGTCATACAATGAGAGAAATTCCACGCAATATATACACTAAATCGGCATGGTTTAACTCAAAGATCTTTAAAAGCACTCCCTTAAGAAAAACATGTTACAGTATGCGCCTAACGACAACGCGTTTGCCCGTAATTTTAAGCTGGACTGACGGCGAACAGTCGAACCTAACATTACGTGTTCTATCATCTCATAAGTAGATGGAGCATATTTGACGTGACAACATGAGTGAGCCAGTGCTAACATTTCGTTTGACTCCCCGTGAACCCGAGGGGCACCGAAGTCTGTCTGTGATATGAAAATTGCACCACAATGATAGAATAGAATGCTCGTTTCACATGACGGGAATATTTGTTCCACCAAGCTAACATCGAGCTAACAGCGTGATGTACCTGCTACTTAGAGCGTTTCGTCGTAAGAGAGCAGGGTAAAATAAGATTTTTTATAATCTTGACCGCATTCTTTGTCACCGGTAGCCACTTCCTTGGACTTGAAGATCATATTTTACTCAAAAATATTGAACACTCGTTGCTAACCAACCTGTGTTCGAAACTGCATCACCGAGCACAGTGTTTACCGTGAACGTTTAAACGTAGATTTAAGTAAAAAATCTCACGTCGAATCTTCTCGATAGCTGCCTAACAAAAAGTGATATAGTTACAACGTAAATATTTGAAAAACTTCACTGGCTTTTCGTTTAGAAAAGTGAGTTTTGTTACACTTGTTATCAAGACTTATCGAGAAAGCTAATTCTGTTCTATTCCAAGGTTATTACGTTTGCTTTCATCACCAAACTGTTAAAACATTCATGAAAGTATTACAAGTATATTTTATTAAACTAAGTTACACGTGAGTCTCGTATGTCATGCATGTTTTCAGTCAAATCTCACTTATCAATAAGTTCTCGTGACAGACTAGGACTAGTTATCTAACGTGACTATATCGACCAACGCGATAGGTCAACACATTAAGTTATGTTGTGAATTAATAGGCGTGGTGGCATTTTCGTAAGATTGAACACATTATGATGCAACCACCGAACACAGCTTGGAAGAGTAATGGTAAATGTTTTATACAAATGCATTTGGATGTAAGAAGATATACATTGCTGCCACAAAAACCAATGTTATCTACACACCACGAATGATTAAAAATCGGTATCGATATTATGCTGGACATCAGTTGCAGACTGTACAGGAATAAAATTAGCTAACAAATAGAAGGTTGCTACAATGTGATAGCCAGCTGAAGAGTATTCTGTAAGGTTAAATGTAATACAGTAAACTTCTTAATTTTGATTGAAAATGTATATCACAATTTCAGTTCAATACTTTTCTCAGTTGTTTACCAGATGAATGTATGGATGTATAACCTTGTTAATTTCTTATACCATACAATTTTACAGTGTAATTCGTCGTAGGCTGTAAAAAGGTGGAAGTATAACGACCAATTTTTCCACCAACTTTAGCTCATCCTCGTTCTGTTAATATTAAAGTTGCATACAAGACAAGTTCAAACGTGCACAATGAGCACACATTTTGTTCTGTACTCCACAACTGACGAACAACTTCACGTAGTTTGTAAGAAGCTTAGAATGAGCACAATTTACGTACACGTAACCATAGGTACGATTTGCATTTACCAGCCACTAGGCATGAGTTGATCGTTTATTATGTCAACTTATCGTCTGGTCAAGTGATTTATCTTTAACAGACGCCACTCCGATGTTGCCGATTGATAGTGGTCTTGCTTAACCTTTCAGGTCAGACAATATGGCTTTTGTTAAGATTTTCCGGCGAGTAAACTCACCGTTTCGTTCGTAAGGACACGATAATTTTGAGTTAACGACTCTCGAGCTTATTCGAAAGCAATGGGGGGGAATGAACGTATGTTTCATTGATCGACGCAAAGTAATTACGATGGCAAATTAATATTATTGCTTTCTATTTTCAGCGATCCCTAGTTTTGAAAACAGACCTACTAAAGCTGTTTATGTGCCGCCGGTGACATTTGTCAGTAAGATAGCAAGCGTGGAAAGGGGGTTAACATAATTTAGAATCCTTATAAATATTAAATTCATTTGTCATGCGAGAAAGTGTTGATAAATGGTGAAATTTAATAAAACTAATTAGTATGCCTTCTCTTATTTCAATGTACGTTATGTTAAAACACGCAGTACATAGTGTCAAACGGTTACCACGAAAATTTTATGAATGTTACTATTAAACAGTAGCTACCACAAGGATAGTTGATCTACCAATACGAAGCTCATGACCGATTGAGAGACAAGATGTTGATTTAAAATACTTGAAACGAGAGTTATGTCGGCGATCTTTAGTTGAATTCGGGGAAGGAGGAGTATGTTGTCAATTTGACGTCAGAGTACTTAACAAATCGTTAACACTGGTTAAACTAAATTAAACGTTAACTAATCGATTTCATCACCTCCACCTATTGGCTAGCGAATGTACCGGTCGAAATTCCTCATCGCAGTAACTGTAAAAACGCGGTTAAATTTGATCAAGAGCTTCAGCACCAAAAAGATCCTTATAAATAAACTTGTTTTGGTGCTATGCGAAGTGACTCAAACTCAGACGAGACAGACTAACTATTGGCTCATTAACTAAATGTAATACCGAGTAAACCGACACACACAAACAATGTTTTGTATTGAAGGCACACTAATTAAACTAGCAAATGGACAGAATTTTCGACGTAACGAGCACCGAATTAAAGCGATATTGCAGGCAACTTTGCTACAGACTAGTGTACATTGTGTTCGGTGGTCTGAAACAAAGCAAGAGAAAACTTGTGCTGAGAAAAGGTTTGGTGACAGCACCATCTCCATGTGATCGAGTGCAAAGGGACAGGACGTTTTGTATTGTACGTCAGCCTACCGCCCTCTCTTCAAAATAGTTCGGATGACGCATCTTGTATGGTTGTGCGGCAGCAGCAGTTGGATTATACCACCTAGCTTTGTGTTTGGTATAGTTTGTTCACGTCTGGGGCCGTGATACCTTAGCACGGACACCCAATCCCAACCAACTGCCCGACTTCTTCTCATGGGTGAGTGATGTAAACTGTTTAGCTCTATGGTTCTGTTATTCATTGTCGTTTTTATTCGTTTGTTCATTATTCGTTTTTAATTCCGTTCACTAACCCAGTAGAAAGCACCTAAATTTACTTATGTGCACCAACGGGAAACTAAGATTTATCGTCATTTATTTCTATATTCTTGTAAACGTGTATTCATTATTCATATGTGTATTACAGTCTTGTTCGTTAGTAATATTGGGCACTTTTCATCACTGTTTTTGTTATTACCTAAAGTATGTTACCAAAGCAAAGAAACTGTTGGAATGTTTTCTCCAAACACAAACCGAAGAAATTCCTTTCTTTCGTACGATGCTGGATTACAAACAGTTGCAGTGTGAGCAGCAAAACATTCGTAGGCATTTCCGCTCAGACGCGTATCGTTGTCAGCCTGCTGTCTTTTCCACTGTTCACAGTATCAATCTGGCTATAGTTCCGACAAACGCTTTCTGAAATGACCACTTGCAAATTTAGCTTGACTTCTCAGTAAATAAAGTCATTGTTCGAACTACTATAACCGATGTGTATGTTGGCTCAATCTGAACTACTAGAAAACTCCCAGCTGCGTGATATAATGTGCACAGTAAGTTTTCAAGTTTTATTTACTTCGACAGGCTTAAAACCTGGTGAAATACAAAGCAGTTGACCGGAACACCTATGTGTCGAAGTGTCAAGTTAGTTCCACCACATTTTTTAAAAACCAGCTTAAAGATAAATTATTAACCCATCATAAAGAATAAAATTCTTGGAAGAAAATGGACACACCTCACAGCGTATGGGACGTGGAACAAATACATTTGCTTAACTTACGGCCGATGCATTGTTCCAGTTGCCTGATACGGTCCTCAAGCAGTGATTGCGTGGTACCACGTTTATGTTTGTGAACCTTCGGTTATTCGACCTCCTATCCATGCAGCAGTCAGATTACACGTTTTTTGCGTGACCGGATGAGGGTTAAGCAAAAATTATTAACTCCGCTGAACGTGGTTATTATCCAAAAAATGTACTGCATGATGGAGTCACCTCTAGAGCAGTGGTTCCCTGATATGAGCCTGAACAATGGCAACAATGTAACATGTCTTGTGCACGCACATTTCGTTCCTCTGGTAATTTGATCTCATTCATATAATTCCACATGGTTTTTTAGTGTTCTCTTTTTTATTTTATATGCTCCCCCAGCAACTTCGGTTCCCAAACATGACCGAATATATTGATCAGCATTCTCTTCATCTCTCGCCTAATGGCTTGTGACCGTTTGACCTCGTAATGTCAAGTTCATTTTGCGTCATCTGAATGCCTGTTCTCGAGTCTCGCTCGTCCTGAACTCGCTTATCATACTCGCATTCATCGCATTTTTCGCTATGTCTCCTCGCCGTTAATTGATTATATTAATTTATCTGTAGTAACGAATGAGATGCAAACGATATATCTGAGCGCAAATAATCATAAGTCGATCTTACGTCTGAATCGGTGTTGAGTATCCTAGTGGTCGTTCATGGAATGGAATTCGGGGTAACCAAACTCTGAACGCCAAAGTTACAGAATACAGAGAAGAATTGGAGCAGATAAAGTCAAAAATTGAAGTCTGAATTTTGGCGTACTAAAATATCAAACGCAAAAGCTGGCCAACTGCTACTATGGATGAGGATAATGCGTTTACTTCCTCTGGACAGACAACGTACAAGTTGTGTTGTTTCCAAGCTTCTCTTCTTTTAAAAAATAGTATGCTACGCAGTCTTTTGCCACGATCGTAGGCCACTAACGTCATGTCTATAACCTTGGAACCTGCTTTCTGAAGAAAGTCTAGCCGCGTTATCATTATTTTGACATGTGCATTGGTCAGCCTTAACAACCAACAAGGGAAATTCTTTACAAAAATGTAAGAAAGCTATTAAAATTCTTCGTATATTCTTAAACGACGGTTTAGCACCTCAAAAGCTATAAAATGCAAACACCGTTTGCATAGCCGAGTGAAAAATGAACAAAGATCGTTAATGTAGACGTGACTCATGTGCTTTCCAGGGTTCACGTTTTTGCTCATCAATGAATTTAACCACTCGATATCTGGGAAGAAGAGGAAAAAACGATCAAATTCGTAATGGATGAGCATGTTGCTGCAGTTTACAAACTGCAATTTGGGATCTGACCATCACTCAGTGGATCAACAATGAACTTCTCTATTTGGACCAATATATTCACTAGCTAGAGTTCAGACCACCTAATCTGCAATTAGGGAGGTAATTTAACTGATTTCATTAGTAACGCTTTGGACTAAGTGAACTCGTCGGCCGAGGCAATTATCAGACGCCTATCCCTTTCTCCTATACCAGTGACACTCAGTCATCATCATCGCGTTCGTATGAGAGCCAACGACCAGCGAAACTTATAGAACGAATGTTCACATGTAGAAGGACTAGCTGTTGCCGCCACATCTGAGGGGTTTTAGACATCTTATTCAATCTACCACTTACAGGGTAACATTCATAATCATTAAACCTCGATGAAATTTCAATCGATCCTCTCAGCTATCTGCTACCTCTGCTTAGTATTCTATTAGTGCGGTGCTTTAATAATACTGTCGTCTATACTCCCCAAGCTTACTAATCCATGAAAAACCTTGTGTTGACCTTCAACATATACGTTCACTAAAATCATCGGTGTTCAGTGGAACCGTTTCCGGTTTGTTATGGTTTTTGGCGTAGTTAGGAATCTGTTCACCTTACACGTAGAGTGTAGCCATTCCTTGAAAATGTCGGTGACCAAATCCTCAGTAAACCAGACAGGTGAATTTTTCAGCCACTTTAAAATTACTGTAAATCTAACGAGATTTTTTTCAGATGTCTTAAGTATCATAACGCAGTGTTCATTAAGAAACCCAATTAGGTATACTGCCGTCTTTTAATAAAACTATTCATTTCGGTAGCTATTTAGTTAAACAGTAAAACTTATCTACTCGATCACCCGTCTTGCAATCTTCACTTGTTTTGCTCAGATTAAAAGAACGATAGTTCCTTAACAGATTTTCATTTGTTAGACGGTTATGGACAAATTTTTGTTTACTGTTCACGCTGCTCATCTCGAGGTTGAACTTGCAATCGCACTTTTTCCTCCAAATTTGTTCGAACAACTCTTATATACATTTCACGAAGCCGTTTGTCGCACAGTATTATAGCATAAATAAATAAAATTCAAAATATCAATTGGAAATTTGTTAGCCGAACGAAAATGGGTGTTAAGGTGCATGCAGTTGAAGTTCGTTTATTTATTCGATGTCTTCCGTCTGAAACGTTCAGCTCGTAAAAACACATTGCTGGAGATTCATCACTCAACGTTCGTTGTGTTTCAAGTCATTTTATGTTCACATTGAAGGTATGGAAAAGATTACATTGAACAAAGCTGGAAATGGGCTGTAACACTAGGCTGATAATCCCAGGAGTAATCCGAAATGATTCCAGTTATGAGCGGTGAATATTCTCAATTGCGTTTTTTTTTGTTAAGCTACGTTTGTACACAGTAACCAGAAGGTCAGCTGATACATTCTGGCCACAGCAGAGACCGCCACGTGATCCACGTGACATTATTGGTGCATGCTTGTTTTGAGCTTTTCAAAGAACACATCATGCATGCGTAATGTTTGATGTATTAATGTTACAAGAAATGCTTCCCAAATTTCTCAGTAAATAAATAAACTCCGTTGAGAAACTGACACTTGACAGATAATAGAGACCAAATTTCACTGTTAAAAGGGGTAAGAAAAAAGACTTCATCATCATGTGAACTTCAAGTGTAGAACACTGTGTTAAAAATAGAACAGATCAACCCCCAGAAAAGGATTAAGTCCAAATTCTCATCGTGAAGGTAGTAATTCGGCTAAGTCCAATGAAGTGCAGTGCTTTAGAAAAGCTTCCAGTACAAAGAGTTCACCGGTTTGCAATTTACGATCCCAATTAAAAAGCCCAATTCAGTAGGCAGTTCACATATCGAATGTATTTTTCCATGTTCGCTCAACAACTACACTGCAATTTGGAAAATACTCCAGCTACTATGAAAATTATGTTCATCGTTCATTATTTCATGCAAGAATTATTATACGAAACATTCGAGTTCTCGTTTCATTAGGTTATTTGAAGATTTTTGGGTACAACTAACTCGTTCACGTGATTCACTAAAGCTACCTCCATTACTCACTAAGTGCCTACGGAGTAGTGTTTTTGCAGATTTTCCGGGCGGCAGCAGCAGCATGAAACACGGGATAGTTTTGCCTTTAACTCTGGGTGAATGAACAGGCCATATAGATCTTGGCTGTTTTAAAGAGTAGGTCCATCCACAAACTGTCAACTTGTGTTTACAACATATATCTATCAGTCAACAAAATCCCTGTGGTCTCTATGCGTATTTCAGCTGGTTCGACCCTTGTACAAAATGTTGAATAAAGAAGACCTTATGGTCCCTGACGTCGTATTCAGTATCTTCCTATGGTTAGGTAAGTTTATTGCGCTTCATTACTGTACGTATGAATTTCATAAAGACAAATTCCACAGTCTGACTGGAAATTAAAATTTGATTCACTCCGGTACAACGACCAAACAACGTAAACGTTGTTGAATGAACCGATTAGAAAAATTTTGGTCGTATAAAAATCAGCTCATGTTACTAAGTTATTCCAAAGACCTGGAGCAGTTAGCCTGCGTAAGAATTTGATTGAGGTCGAACTGGTTGAATAAGATGTATGTTGTAGCAACAAATTGTTCGTTTCCGTTAATTATATAAACGGAACTATTGCTGAATGGATAAAGAAATGAGTGCGTATTACCGTTTCACTGGCTGGCAAGCATGAATCTATTCTGTGGATGTGAACGAAGTGTTGCCTGAGCATACATGTTACGTAAAACTCTCGGTCTGTTTCAAGGGGAGAGAATGAACTATTGGTTAAGTAATGCCGATTTCGTGTTCGAAATGATTAGTCCCCAAAATTCATGCTAGATTAGGTGAAACTGAATCTAACGGTGACAAAAGTTTGACACTATTATACAGTCAGTAGTTCTCGGAGTTCCAAGTCGAGGGTTTTTGAAGTGACTGAAAATTTCGTTAAATCCATGCAGTAACTATGGCACACACGATCTTGTACATGGACCCCGGCACAAGATTATAAATGTGTTGCAATTGTTTTGCGGCAAACAGCGGTTGTCATGATCGAACGTATTATAAGCGAAATCTGTTTGGCGCTTTTGCGTTTTGCTGATGCTGAATCTCGCCGACGGATCACATCATTGTCACTGTCCGGACTAGACACCGACCACACTTTTATGAAACAACCATTTTTTTCAACTGTTCCAGTGATCTCAGATTAGGCACGACTGAGCTGCCAAACGCAAAGATATAGCCATATTTCCTAGTGGGTATTAGACAGATTACCAGTCGTCTCCAAATGTAACGCAGCAACCGTCTTGCAAACTCCACCGTGTGAACCGATGAATAGAACATTACGTGTGACCGCACTGATATAGGTTTTTCTTCAAAATTACTGGTTGGGGGTTCTGTTCAAATGAGACAGCTTTGATACGTTGTGAAAGAAGTTTCACCTATATCTCTACTTACCTCCGAATCAGATAAAAAATACAGAATACGCCACTGTGGCATTGTTGAATCGTGCCCAAATTGTCATATTTGTTCAGGCTTAAGATTTTCATCTTGAACGGAGAACAATATACCTAGTAAGTAACTGGGCAGACTGGCTAATCCGGAATGATACAAATTTGGTTCGCGAACGTTTACAACACAATTACATGTCAATGGTACAAAGGCATCTGTGAATTCGTGACATCAAAACATTTTAAGTTCGTAAATTATAGCTGGTTAAAACCGACTTCCCATTAGCCACGCAGTCATTGGCTCTCCTAAACGAGATGCTGACAAAAATTCTATTTAACAAATGAAAATAAAGCGTCCTCACACTTACGGGATTTTCAAACAGAATGAGAATATTTGGCGAACCACTCGAGCCAAAAAATCATTTCACAGTAAATCGGGTAGCAAATTTTTTATTCAATTTCCGATCTTTGGTTAACAATTCGGCAATCCATACATACGAATACAATTTGCGAGGTACATTCAGTACGCAGTTTTTGTCTTTCACCCAAAGTCCTTGCGACCCTGCGATTTTTATACGGTGAACAATTTCTACTTCAACGAACCTCAGTCAAATTCCTTTAAAGTTTTGATGCCTTCTTCCTTTTCAGTTTTGTTTATTCCTTCGCAAACTAACTAAATGTGTGTAACTATCCAGACAAAGTACAATAAAACATTGGTCTGTATGGTATACCACAAAGTAAAGTTCTGCAAAGAGGAAAGTAGGAAACATCTGCTGTTCACCCAAAAAACAGTTGTCGCGACTGAATTTGTTTCCGGATAAACAATAATCACAAGCCTAGTTTTTGAACGGTTCCTAACATAACTCATCTCTGGTGTTTTCACTGTTTAACTACTCAACGTAGGTTACATCAACTCGACAATAAATCCAGTCATCTACGCCATATTCAATCAAGAATTCCGTATGCCATTTAAACAAATACTCATTTGTCGTTGTCGCGGTATCAACGCACGACTGCGGTCTCAACGCTACGCAACCGAATACGGAGGGGCTGCATCCACTCCCAGCGGTATGGGAGTGGCCTACACTGGAGTCGGCGACAACGGATTCCCGGTTTTTACCAACTCAGTTCACAAGGATAAACCAGAACAGCTGATCCAGACGGGCGTCAGGGCTAACTGGTCAGGAGCAGGACATAATTCTTTCAACTCCAATTTGCTAGCACTGCCAGACTAGATCGTTTTGTTTTACTATGCAGCACAAAGAACTATATCGAGGCACAGCTCACGTCGGGGACCATATAAGATGGAGAATCCCGTTGTTTACCTTTTCTTCACAAGCGATTTTGATAACTGGTCTAATACCTTAACTCACTTTTCAACCATCAGCGAAAGTCGGAGATTCGCCATAATGGCTTGTGTGAACAGGGAAACCAGTGAAAACGTGTTGATTTCATCTACGAGTGCCAAACGTTGAAGCAGACAGCTGTTATGTTTATTGTGGCATTTGGACATATTGTATATGATGAAAGCAGACACAAACCAAGTTTATTACATCAACACCAATTAAACCGGAACAGATTAAACTAGTACATATGGTCTACATTGACAGAGGTTATGCATATGAGCAGAATTGAAACTATCATTCTTATTTTGAGTTGTGTAAAAATCTTATTTGGGCATATGTATGTGTGTGCGTGAATAATAGAACCAAATTACTTTATTATAATATTTGTAAACATTATGGCCAGATATTTCTACCCATATATTGAGATCAATACAATCACGAAACACTCTTTGTGCGGACTGACTACTGCACCACAGGAGCTGCATTTATTGTTACCGATTACCGATGGAGTCTGCTGTTCACTTTACACGCGCCATCTTGCCAATAAAGGTTTCCTAGTTTTGCTTCGCTAGTTTTGCCTTCGCACTTTTTGCGGTAAATTCGAAGTGTTTACTAATTTTCTGTTTATATCTGCATAGTTTTCACTCCTGCTTTAGATTAGGAAAGACTCAACAATATATGAGGTGTTTTACAACATGAATGGTGCGGACCGTTTGGAAAAAAACTTGAGTGGTCTACTCATGGAGCAGCCGACAAGCACTGTTGTAGTTATACGCCTGATTATAAGATGGCATTTAGATAATATCGGCACACGATGACAGGTGATTACGTCCACTCTGAAATGTTGACTTAAAAACAACTCGGATTAATGAGTTAGTTACACCAATTCCGTGGCTTTGAACATATGCGCCTGAGTGTTTAGTTTGATTCACACATCTAGATTTTACGAACAGATCTAAACATAAAGCTGATTTATTGCAAAAACTGGTTTTATTAGTCATCATTTGCCAATGATTTCACTGGTCCCTATGATCACACTGTTAATCTGTCACTTGCAGGTTTGCACTAAATGAGTTCAAGGTTGTGTATCTTGTGGAGAATAGCCCGAAATCAGAAGTTTTGCTGGTTGCTCAGTCGTAAATAAGTGACTAGCAAGCGGTATGCAAAATTATGCACAACTCTGGTTAGCTGACGGCGCAAGTATGGACAAATCCTTTTTGGCCCAATTCTTATTGGAAATAGCAACCGGTTTTCATGTTTCAGTATATTTACGGTATTTGTGTTTCAGTAGCCGTCATTCAGAATTAGTCACGCTGTAAATCAATGTTTGAATTGTCGACCTAACAGTTTGTTCATTACGGTGTGATTTCCTGAAAGGCCTGGATGAACCTGGTGGTTCATTGGTGCAATCTTTGTGAATGGACAATATATTTCAACGCAAGACAAGAGTGCCTGTGTGAACAATCAGGAAAAAACTGGTCAACTGTTGTTCTATTAGGTCAAGGTTTGACAGCACGCGTAGTCTGAGGTAATCGCCCCTTAAAAAAGGGACCGAAATTCCCCGGTGGTATTTGATAGTTCCATGAAAGAACTGCAAGGATTAGACTGAAATCTGTTGCGTAACCAGTGGTCGATGCACATTTACTACTGGATTATCCCCTTTCAACTGGGTAGATGAAGAGGCGATTTATCCTACCGAACAACACTTGGATAATCTACGGAAGACGCTCTCCTGTTCCGGCTTTTAACACAGGTTTATTTATGGTTATTTATAAATTACCGTAGCTCGCAGAAAACACGTTATCCGGCTAGAATCCTTGTTTTCGCTGGTAGCGGTGAGATTTTGATTGTTCGTTCACTGGCCAGTGTGTGGGAATCCAGCAGGGTTTACACAGACGGTAAAGATAAGAAGTCGGATGATTTCATTATGCCATCACATATATGCGCACCACGTGAAATACATCTTTTAGAGTAAAGCAAAATGTATACCTAACTCAGCAGCTCATATAGTTTGATGCAACATAATCCTTTCTGAAACCATGGTTCTGAAGTATTGAGCTCATTATCGGTGATTATCTGCCTTTCAGTCTGCTACAAGTGCCAATACGGTAGCGTGCACATATAGAGTTCCTATCAACGCAATTGCGTATCCCACTGAAAAGGAACAACAGAATTTGAGCATTATGTTATCTGCATGTGGTCATGTTCTAAGTTGTGCACTTTTTAAGCACTAGGGGGCTGCGCGACTAGAATATTACGAACAAGCACAGAAGCACCCATTCTGAGTGTGCGTTTGGTTAAGTGATAACGGTCGTGAGTTAAACTCATCAAGTGTCCTTTGACTATTACTCGAATTGCTTACATTTGTGAGTATACGACCCAAAATGTGTATGCTGCCAAAGAGGGTACACAGTGCAACGCAGTAGTCTTCCACCAGCTACTCCAGGACTGTCTTTTGATAAACCGTGCCCTATTTTACCAGTGACCTCCAAAATAAAGATCGGTATGTGAAGAAAACATTCCAATGAGGGTACATAGAAGGGCAAGTAAGAAAACAATCGGTTTTGTAGGCGCATTATTGGAGTAGGACTTGACGGCAAATCTGCTGTTAGTTCACCAATGATCATTTCTAAGTCGATTGGTTAGCACAGTGTGGCTTCTAACATGGCATCCCAACCTGGTTTTAAAATTTGAATTATTTGCTTTCTTCATTTCACGCTGATGAACTGACAAGATGGAGCTCTGTTTCTGACTCCGGAAATGTGAACTTGTCAAAATAATGTTCTCAACACCTATCGCTTATTAAACTTACGATAAAGAAATTATGAATGCAATAGTTTACGAAAACAAAATGCATTGTCAAAAGTGGGAACACCAGGTACACCTGATTCATTATCATCAATTTACAAACCAGGTTTATGGACCATGCTATAGTGTTTTAACGGTTCAGGCTGAAACAGTCCAGAACTGTTAGATGATCATGGTCACGTATTAATTTGGCAACCCTACTGAGTACTTAACCAATGGCTTCACGTCAGGCACAAGTAGTTTAGACCATACCAACATATAGCAACATTGTGGTGAATAAAGTCAGATTGTCCGATTTCCGCAGGAAGCCATACAATCATCTTTCTATTAGCTCCAGCTGACGGTTCTGTGTTAGAGACTTCGGTTCTAGATGAAGTCAAATTAATCCTCAGAATCTTTGGACCACCTTCTAATCGCCGTTTTGTAGTAGGGGAGCTCTATTAATGTAAACTGAAGACCACCTCCCTGATCATTCTTCGAGTTACCATAAACTTTCAGCCAGCTGTTTCCATAGAAAACCACTGTGAATTCGTGTCAGTCATGTCAGGGCTCGTTGTCAGTTCACATCTTCGAAACGGCTAAGAGCTGAACACATTCCTGGTGCAACCGTATTGGAAACTGTACTAGTGACTTCACACCTGGTGCGACCAAATTATGGTGCGCAAACGCCCAGCGTCATCCATTTGTGAGTAATTTTCAGATTGTCTGGCCTCACCAAAAGAAGGAATGGGGCGTCAGTTGTTCAATTTGCATTTCCTTAAAATTCTTGGTACCCGCCAGGAGTTAAGCCTTAAAGTTTTAAATGACCATGTTGAAACAAATTTTTATATGAGTAAGATCAGTTAATAATGTCTGACATAGTTGTATAAAACAACAGCTTTTGATGTTGACTTCTTGAAAACGATGGTGGTGTTAGCTAATCGGCCTGCGCATGCGACTGAAGGATCAGTGACAAAGAGACTGTTTACCTCATTATTTGTCTTTTTCGACTAACAAAATTAAGGAAGTTTCAATGTGTTGCCATGAGTCTACTTGCAAGTGAGAACACAGAGATCCATATATTTTGTTAGGAGGACACCAAGCGTTAACTGAGGGTTGTGTTACAAAGTTCGGGGAAAATTTTTGTGGGGCTGAAGCGGCTTATGCTGAATTGTGTACAAACACCTTAGAAGAACAACAATTTTATTACCGGATAGTAGGTTTGGTTGCGCAGTGTAAGTGTGACCGAATCATCGACCGTCAGAATGCGATGGTGGTCTAGTTGAAGATGATCGATGAAAACTTAGTGTAGACTTAAGTTGTTCCAGCAGCAAACAGCTGACTTCTGTCTGCCATGGAGACTACAGTTGCTGAGTTACGAATAAACTTCAGCCATTCCTACCGAGCCCTGTCGACAACGAATCTGTCCCGCCGCCGTGTACCCGTGATTGGATGGAACGCATGCGGCAAAGTTAGGTTAGGGAGAGGACGATTCTAACCAACCTCAATCTTGATAAGGCTCGTGGTTTTTGGATGAAAACATACTTCGGAAGCAAGCGAACAGGGTCAGTTTGCTATGTCTGAAACTGACCGACTGAAATCCACTGAACTCATCAGGTTGTCTTCACAGTTTCTGCAACCTACACAGAAAAATCTGCTAATTAAGGTTGATATTTTATAAGTGCAAAATATCACAATTTGAAGAGGATATGTGGTCAATGTGAAGACTCAAGCACAAGAAGTGGAAATAACCCCCGCACAATCTTCTTAAGGGTTTCTAGGGTTTGAATTCTGTCTGGAAAAAAAGAGTTAATTAAAAGTATATTCCTTCGGGAGAATAGCATCATTTAGAAATGCTTCGTTACTAACATGAGTCCATTCGAACCAATTAGTGAGGGATTTCGGGATAGAGGTTGGTATAGATTCTTGGACGTTACTGAAGTTCTCTTCTTCAAGTTCTGTAAATTCGCTTTATTTCAGGCTCATCTTCATATTAGCTTTTTGCAGCTTTTATTTACAATAATACATTTGAGCGAATGTTGATGATAGCTACTTAGCACTGCGGGAAGCAGTATTTTGATGGATAACGGATTGTGAGCCTTTGTCCTACCGCGTTGCTTATGAAAAGAATCAAACCGTCAATGTTACTAAACCACTGACACTTTCGTTTTTTCACTTGTGATGAACCTGAGTTTAGCCGGCAGATGACGGAGAACGATCTGCCGCTCGTGAAAGGAAGATAGCTTCAAAAAATTACATGAAGGACGCCGGAAAGCGGCACTACAAAGGTTATGAATGTTAATGTGTTAGTGATAGCGACGTGTTACTATCTCTGACAAATTTTCCAACACTCAGTGTGAGCGACAGTGAGTATCCAAGTCGCATAGAAAATGTCAACCCATTTTATTCAGTCGAATAGTTGGGACATTCACAGCTAATGGCTGTCATTACCGCACTGTCAAGCCGTTTTACCCAACTGACAGCGATTTCAATTTTACGACATTCAGTGCCATAGGCGTTTCGTTGGTTTAAGGGGTAAGAGAATCAGCTATCGTGTGCTGTGTAACGTGATTCCCTCACTAACTAATAGTGCATCCTGACCTTTTCTAAGTACACGCTTGCGCACTGCTAAACGCTTCAGGCGATCACCCCACCTGAGGATTGTGGTCACAGGTGATCAAACTGAACCTCTGTTTATAGAATCAGCGTGAACACGTCACGTTTCGCAGCCGAAAAGAAGAACGGAAAGTGCACAACCATTGCATATCTTTTCTTACAGCAACAACCGGACATCTGTTTGCCGTCACAAATGACAAACTGAAATAACCAACGGGTGCTTTTATCATCAGCGGGCTGTCGCGATAAAATTATCCTAGTATTATGGCAGCCGCTTGCAGTGGGGATATTCGTAACAAAGGATATGACTAAGAATGTTCAACTCTTGGAGCAAAACCGCGTTTTGATGTTGTGAAGAAAACTTCATACACAAAAGTCCGGCGTTTCACTTTGTTCAGCATGATTTGTGCGTCTTTTTGTAGAGATGGGTCGGAGAATGTCAGCCAGACAATCCAGTGACAGCAAACTATCAGGTTTATTGAGTTTCGCGTACAGCCTGTCAGAAATATCATCCAATACAAAACTGAATAGTTGGGTAAACATCGCATATCATTAGCAAACATCACTAGAACACGTGAACACAGTTAGAATTTTCACATACTCTTAACCTATTTGTAGAGTGCGACTGCAAACTTCTCAAAAAATTCCAGAATTTCCATGGAACCCTCTTACGAAATGAGGAGTTTCATAGAAGGTTACCAGCAACTGAATCAAGGGCAAGCTTCGAGTTTAACACGACCACGATCGTCAAATTCCTGTGTAATTGTCGATGTACCGAGACTCGATGTAGCGTTAACACTTTGATCAGCACTCCTTCCAGTGCATCAAATTGTTACCCGTTTCTAATCACTTAACTTCTAGTGAGTGATTTAGACGCAGTAAATATTATTCTAATGCTTGTACCATTGTCACATGGATATCTAACTCATAATTTGAAAATAGGAGTAATTTCTGATAAGCATCGAGTAGCGTGAAAGCGTAACATCAATCCGAATTTCAGCCTCTCTCGACTATTCTTAAAAACAGAAGAAAAGAAAAGTTTATTTCAGAAGCCTTCGGTACCTAGTTAACTCAAGCTTCAGAGCAAACTTTGCCTCTACCGAAGAACAAAATGGAAGGTAGTAACTCATTAGACAAGCCCCATCGTTTGTTTAAATCTGTTGGGGTCAGCCAAACAGTTCCACGAAACTTTCATCCTATCTTTTAAGCTGGCTCAACTCGTCAGATATAAGTGAACGGTAAGCTTAACTGTGGTCTTTTACACATTCACAGCAACCATTATCACGGAGAAATCCCGTTCTTTTGATCTCGGAGAGGAAGACCTGATTGACACTTTGAGCTACTCTACACACTGGCGTTCACCGTCACTATGCAACATTTTTGGTCAGCCCGGGTTCATGCAGTTGATGTTCAACAGCTAATCCAGAGCACGATAGGATTGAGCGACGATGTGTCATACAGCCTATGGAATAGATAGAATTTCAAGTTGTTGCAGCTGCAAACCTCTTTTGGAACACTTCTTTTCATAGCAGGTTTTTGTGATTTATTTACGGTCGATGTTCAGTTCACCTAGTGGACTTGAAGTAGGCATTTCTTTTACCACCGCTTCTATACTGGTGTTAATCATATCGTCTTCATTCAAGTGACACTTTATTTAAGAACATGTGACCTCATATCGACTGGTAGAGTTTAACGAGCATGCACAGTAACAGCACGTCACATAAACTTGTCTGGTTGCTCGCAAATTGCAATACCGTCCTTATTGTAATTGCATCAACTCTAACTGGATGAGATATGCGCTATACTTGCCAATGACTAGTAGAATTTCAGTGCTCACTGGTAGCTGTAGTGATTTCCTGCCTGAACACATTAAGAAGTCACGTCTGGTAAACCTACCTCCTGGATCACTTAGTAGATTTCCTATGACACAGTGAGTGATTGAATTCAGTTGCAAAATTCCTCAGCTGCTATCATAACTTCGTTGAACAACTGGTAGAGCACTTGCCGCGTCTGTGTATACCGTTTTCTCGTCGGTCTGAACCCAGCGAAAGTAGGTAAGCGTTGCAAACGTATTCTAAACATAGAATGGTCTAACAAGCATTGCGAAACTTATATCCCAGGATGTTAGTATTGTAGATGAGTACTTATGACGTGGAGGCTAATATAAGTTATGTGCAAATTGAACATACCCGGTTTGTGGGGAAAGTCACAGATTGATCTGTGTTCGGCTGAATTTACAGAAACGTTCATATGCATCAGACACTTCGAACTTCATTTTCGAAAACTCCTACCAAGCATTTTTTGAAAGATGAGTTCGGAAACTAACGACATGATACACGTGTGAATATTTGACTCATGAACGTTTTATGGATAAGGCCATCGACTTCTCTTAAAAGAAGACATCAGAATGATTTTGTCAGAAATGCACCTGTCTGCTTTGTTCCTGATGAAATTGAATGGTTGTAACCAACGATCGTATATTAAAAACAAAATACCGAAGAAAAACTGACTATAACAATTGTGCTCCAACCAAATAGCGTTTAACTGCTTACAATTAGAATAGTATTATTTTGCAGGCGGTTCAGAATATTCAGATTTCGGTTGCCGTAAACAAACATTCACGCTTCCGGTAAAACTTCCGGGAACATAGGCTATCGCTGTTACCTGAAAATTGTCTGACAGAAGATAGGTTGTGGCAGATTCAACAAAAATCCTAAAAACGCCCCTGGGGATAGTTAACAAATGTGGCACTCCAAATCAATAATACATTGTTTGAATAACAATTCAGTCTGTACGCTACGTTGCCGGAAACAGCGTATGGATTGGTAGGCCGCGCTCATAACATGACTTTCATCTCTGCTACGCAAATCTAAATATTGCAAATTGTATTGGTGTTACCTAACTCTGATGCAGCCATTAATTATTACAGTGCTGCAATTTTTCTGAAGTCACCAGGTGAAAAATCGACATTTTTGTTAGGAGAATCGAGGTGACCCTGCAGTCAATAAATTGTAGGGTGTATTTTCAATTTTTACGATACCACCCAGGGTCGTTATATGACCATTCTTATAATTTTCATTTATGACAATGATCGAGCTAAACGTAATAACAGGAACGCTACCCACATGGTTCAGGGGTCAAGGCCATCACCTAGAATGACTATAGGTTTGGTCACATCTCTCGTAAAAGTACCTAGGCAATGCATTTCTTTATCGGGACTGAAATAAATTTGTGGCGAGGTGCGTTAACCACTGCACCACTGAGCACATATTAGACACTACCACAGTAGTATCGCGGCTAAACGCTGCACTGCGTGAGTAATCTAATGGTTGTTTACTCATCGCCACATTCCTGTCAGACTAAACTGAGGGCCATGCAAGCACTTTACTGAGTGGTTTAGCGTTATCGCTCTCTTTGTATTCGATGAAAGTTTCGATAAAGATTTCCACTGCACTCAGCTTTGATGACTCGGTCGCTAATGGTGCGAGACAAATAACTGTTTTTCGAACAGGCTGACACGTTTGCTGATTCGGACAAGGAAACTTACACTACAGAATGTAGCGTACGCACAACTGAGGTCGGATGTTTCGCATTTTACTTGAAAGCCCACAGAAACTGAGTGATTCAAACTTTCGGCGACATACCTTGTTGCTGGCGTGTCTGGTTCTTCTAAAGAAGGTCATATCATGCGTTGTGGTGTAATAACTGAAGATCGCGTGAGAGACAGTCACGTGCTAACGATTGTCGGAATAATTGACACCCCATTCATATCGCGCAGCGAAATCCAACGTTCTTTAGAATGTATTATTTCTAGTTCTCTCAGCTTTTCATATTGTTATACAAAACAATTTATTGAGGTTTTTAGCTTTCACTGGAATTTGTATAATGCTGAGTAGTAGAAGATTTTGGTTTCCATCTAAATTGATCATAACCAGCAAGCGTTCGAGGGAGTCGCATTGTCATCAAAAAATCAAAATACCGCTCAACAAGTTAACGGTTTCTGCAAGTTCAACTTGCAGAGAAGTCCTAGCAAGCAGGTCATCAACTGCGGTCTACAAGACCGCCACCGAGGCGACCAGGCAACCAGACCATCACTCATATGGGAATGTGTCTGAGCGGTCACATGTGGTGACTCAGTCATGCCCAACGTGAAGTCAATGTTGCAGGGGTCAACACGGTGGCCTCGTGACAGCGTGGTTGCAGTTCTAGTCCTGACCGTGTTGAGGATAAGCACTACTGAGGAGCTCCAATGGGAGCGGAACTGAAGTTTGTTGGTTCTTTTTGAGAGTGACCGACTGGAAATTTTATGGGAATGTGTTAGCTGCCATCAATTATGGATGATTATAAAATTACACGAAAAACCAGATCCCCTGCTAAAATAAAATGAGACTGTTTCTTCCATAACGTTCACAGGCATTTACTTGTGGATGATTGAGTTATATCAGCGTATTCGGGCTGAAACAATGCTGGGCTGAGGAAGCTCATTAGCAATATTGTTCGGCGTCATCGGTGGGTTGTTTTGATGGCACTATCTTCTACGGGTGTCAAGTCAAACAGCAAACCCTGCAAGATACTCTCAGAAAATAATAATCACCAATTTTCTTGTACGTCGCTGGTAACAGAAACCAGCGTCAAACTATTTAAACTGGCTAGTTTGGGTAAGCGTGAAATTATCCACACAATCCGTGTCACTTTATAGCGATGTCCGATGGTAACACTTTTTTCAGCTTTAACCTTCATCTCCGGTCCGATTTTGTAAGTAGGTCGGTAACGAACTAAGTCAGCAACAGGACCTTACTCCATCCAATGAATTTAGGGAGAAAATGCGAAAAGGCATGATAGGCTGCAAAGATTATCCACTTTACGATGTTACAGGTTGCCGTTGAATCTTATCAACTGTTCCCAAACCACTAGAGGATTAGCGACGAAGAGTTATTGAAAACACTCTAACTTACAACATTTCAGGCAGTTTGAATACTTACGGCTATCTCTTGTTATGTACGAGGATATAATTGTATTCCAAAGCAAAACTGTGAAATGTTTACACCAAATGCTTCATTAAAGCAACAGATTTTCCTTCGAGGAAGTCGATGGTGACATTGTTAGCTGGACCACAGAACTCACATCCGCAAATGAAGTTTTAAAGCCAAGAAGTCGCCTGCTCCGAGATGCGGAAAAAATAGCTAGAACACGGATGTAACAACACATTTACAAAATGATCCGTTCTGATCCTTGCAATGGAAAAAGATGTGGAGTCTTTCCAATCAAGGAAGGAATGGGAATAATCACGTTTGCTCTCCCCAGCGATTTACTAAGTTATGTGTTCTCAGCAGTCAATAAAACCTAATTCCGAAGATAAATTTTTGAATTTAAATTGCCGAAAGTATTCCCAGTAGAACTGCACTGATAGAATCTTGAGAGATCGTTTTGAATTTGGTCAAAACTGCCTATCTCGAACCACTAATCCTGAAGTACCTCTCACAACGAAGGCACTGTTACTTATGAGAATGCCCTGAGTCAAGTTTTATTACGTTTGACGGCTGGAAGCGATTTAGCTCCTGCGTAAAGTTTAATCCGGCAAGAAATGCCCCGTAAGATATCAACTTTAGAATGCTACTAATCGCCCAGATCAGCTCCGACAATGGGAGTGTTATGTAGAAAAGACACTCAAAGAAACATGCGTCGATGATTAGGATATGAACGTTCAACGGACAACAGAAGTTTGCAAAACCTGGCATTTGACTGGTAGTAATTATTCAGCCCATAGTCGTAGAAACTTAAACTGTAACGGAAATTCCATGTGGCAGTGTGGTTTAATTAATATACAGGTGCAAATGTCTGATTTAGAAAGTCCTTCAATACAGTCGGGAAATTGTCGGCAGAAATGCGGGTGATTCTCTACCTAAACAGTTCCGTGATGTACAGAAATAACCACATTGTGTCAGGCGAAAAATAACATGCCTAATATGTCCACAAACTAGATAAAGGCTTTGCAATTTGTGAAAGTCCGGTTACTTCGTAAACAAAACCCCATAGATGTTAGCTGTCTAAATAAGTGAACAAGCAGTGTAAACAGAGTCAGTTGATTTCGCTGTTAAATTGTTACTGAACTTGAACTTTTAGAAAGTAAGCGGGATGAAAATACTGGCTGTTCGTTTAGTCTAGTCCATCCTTGTTAAACGCTACTAATCTACAACGGTGAAAAGTTGCTCCAACCGAACTGCACAAACCGTTAGTCTGTCAGTCGGACATCTGCTTTTAGAATCCTGATTCACTAACTAACCTAAGAGGAATAAAGTTGCAACTAAACACAGCAGGTTGAGTGACATAGGTAGATTACATAACTTAAAGGACTGGAAGTTAATGAAACGCAAATTGACAGCTCCGATCGAAAATGTCGAAGAGCAGCTTTTCAACTCGAAAGAAATTCTTGCTCACGTTTTTTTGGAATACAAAATTGCAAGCATTCACCATGGTCTGCATCAACAACGGCAGCAAATTCGTAGAATACATGCAATCGCTCCTACTGGTAAACAAGCAGCGCATGTTGCTTACAATGGATTTTAACATTCGTAAGACCCATTTACAGTTAACACTTGCTGCTACCTGAAACAACCAACAATTCGTAATCTACTTCCTATAACGTTCACACAAACTTTTGGTAGAATTGTGTGAAAACGTTGGCTTTCATACAAATGGCATTCATCAGTGTCCATTTTGAACGTCGACAATTTGAACTGCAACAGTTAATTCTTAAAACAGTTACCTTATGCACCTGTATGATGTTTGAGTTCCGAGACGTTCACGGTTCTGACTATGTGAAGCAGACTTAGTCGGTTATGATCGGAGTTTAAAATGTTCACTTATATTTATGAATAAGCGTTAACCATTTTACACGCTTAAAATGTTGATATGCAACAAGGGGGTTGGAATTATTGCGTAGTCAAACAAACGTGAATTACTCCGACTTATATACAGTATTCTAGAAAAGTGTTCAGCGACTGCAGGTCAAACGTTTTCGACATCAACTTCAATTTCGTTTCTTAATTTTCTTGAATGAATTTCGACTTCACAGTTTTCAGCAACAAAATGGGCGAAATTTATGAAAGTGAGCCTGCAAAATTGTGATCATTAAAAGCTAAGTTCTATTTATGATTAAAATTCCAAATATAGACGTCTAGAACTGTGCATTTGCAATGGTAGACATCTTTTGATGAATAGTGCCAAAGAAATTGAAACATAAAACTGGTTTATTCCACGCTGGGTTAACTTCGAATATCTTGGGTTTACTTAAAATTCTCTCAAAAATTCTAAACTTAAGTGGAAGCGATGAAAATTATAGATAATATTACGGTTTTTTATCTCACTCGACTTATACCAATATAGATTAACCAACCAGTATTCCTGCAATTCTTTTGTTATAAAACCTAATAAAATTGTTATTTACAATAATCGGAATACAACGTTTGCAACAATTAGATGGCTTAAATTACAGCAAAAATGCGATAAATGAGCGTATAAAAATACAGCACATTGTAAAATTAAATCTAGTGGAAAATATACTGTGATCAACCTTATTTCATTCGGTGTTTTCTTACCTCATATAGAATAAGTCTGCGATTAGAATTTGGAACGCTTCCACATTTACATCAAATGCCTACGAGCATTATACCCTGGGCAATTCCGTCGTGTTTAAAACAGAACGGAAGTTCTACATAATTTCTTCTGGTCACGCAAGATCTAACTCAAAATAATTAACGTTGCAGTTCGGAGATTGCGTTAACCTAAGAAATTATACACGATGTACTCCCTATAGGTGTCAGTGAATTTTAAAATGAGGCCTGTTCAACGTACTGCAGATAGGTTTCTCGAGTTGGATCATCCTTTAGGATCACTGTGTATCACGTGAAGAACTCCATAAAAAGGTAGTGAAAAGAGTCTAACTGGTTAAATTTTAAAACGTTGACATTCATGAGAGTTCAAACTTTTCCTCATCTTTCATGAAGCAGCACTTCTAGACTGTCCAAGTACCTATGGAAAAGCATATAACTGAACGTTCTCAAAAACTACATTGCAAAATAAGTCCACGATCACCGACGAAAATGGCGCAATGATGTTTAGAAATCTAGATAAGTCGGAATGTTGAGTGTGTAAACCCGCAATTTCCAAAGTGTAACACAACGTACATTATTGGCCCTAATCGTCCATCACGTTTCACACCAATCAGTGAACGTGAGTGCCTTTATACGGGTTTTGGCTATTGAGCTTCCAGTGGATGTGCTGTGATATTATTTTGATTAAACCATCAAGTGTATTAATTCAACTTTTCCGTGATCACCTGATTTAAATCAGTTATTTATCTCACAGATGGAACACCACCCGCAATTGACCGTAGCTGTTGCACTCCCATAGAATTTCCAGTCGGTCACTCTCAAAAAGAACCACCAAACTCCAGCTCCGCTCCCATTGGAGCTCGTCAGTAGTGCTTATCCTCAACACGGTCAGGACTAGAACTGCAACCACGCTGTCACGAGGCCACCGTGTTGACCCCTGCAACATTGACTTCACGTTGGGCATGACTGAGTCACCACATGTGACCGCTCAGACACATTCGCATATGAGTGATGGTATGGTTGTCTGGTCGCCTCGGTGGCGGTCTTGTAGACTGCAGTCGATGACCTGCTTGCTAGGACTTCTCTGCAAGTTGAACTCGCGGAAATCGTTAACTTGTTGAGCGGTATTTTAATTACCGATGAGTAGTAAATGATTTTTGTTTTCATATAGACCGGACTTCACACAAAATTGATCGAAGCTGTCACATTCCCATAGATGAAGAGTTGACAAGACAGATGCTGTGTTCCCCTCAATGCGATCAGGTAACCAGATCATTACTCATATGCGAATGTGACTGAGCGCTCAGATGTAGGGTTAAACGGTTGCCTCGTGACAGCGTGGTTGCGGTTCTAGTCCTGATCGTGTCAAGGATATGCACTACTGACGAGCTCCAATAGGAGCGAAACTCGAGTTTAGTGGTTCCTTTCGAGAGTGACCGAATGGAAATTCTCTGAAAATGCAACAGCTGCGTCTGACCTTTATCAAAACCCCACTCACTTATTGCCCCAGGCTCCCAGGGAGATAATTTATGGAAAGCTTGTCACTTCTTCAAGGCTTGTAATTCCGAGGGCTCCCGATAATTTTTACCCACCCATCCATACTTTCGACTTGCGAAATATTTTCACCACCAACAGTTTTTTCAGGTTGTTCTCTCAAACATTCGTCGCGTCGGATTGTTTCCAATTTCCTTGCTTGAAAAACTTTCTCTTAGAATCATTGGATGTGTATGTTATCTTGAATGTTACACACTGTATTATTTTACTGGCAGCTTTGATTGCCGTTTGACGAATCATGGCATGGGTTGCTCGGTTGTCACTCAGGCATCCTTCTGTCGACAAATTTCCTCAAATTCGACGAAAAAGAGTGAATTCAAATATCTAGGATCATTTAACCCAGTGTGCCACAACAAGAAAGTTGCGCAGGTAAGCTGTTGTTGATTGCACTTCTGCTGGCAAAACAGAATCAGTTAGCTTGAAAAAATGGAGAAGCCAATCCTTGTTACCAGGCATCGTCTTTTGGGTTTAGTGAACCTGTCGTCTGAGACCATCTGTCGGGAACTCTCTGAGGATTTAGCTAGCAACACCGTCTTGTTTAACTGTTTTGCAGTGCCGACCTTTTTGTGTTTCTGATCACACATAGTAAGGCCTTTTGCTCTGGTGACACAGAAGTTTTCCCAGCATGTGAAAAATAAGTCACTTTACCTACTAAACCAAATGGATAATTTTAAGTTATTCTTTGAGAAATGATTCACCTACCAAACAAACTACTCATAGTCCGAGAAGAATGTTAACTTATATTTGGAAAGCTCTTTTTATTTCGCAGTAACATCAGTCAGACTTCAGAGCACCACAACAATGCTGGAGTTCAAAACGGTCATACACTGTAGAAATTAACCTTCTAAGCTGCATCAAATCATATTTTAGAGATTAAAGTACATTGCTGTCATTCGGTCTTTTCTGTCATAACGTCCGTATCCGATGTACACTTGATATACTTTAATTCAACAGATAAATCGAAGAAAGGTTTGAAACTAAAAGTATACTTCAAATTACCAACGCAAAACCATCTATTGATGGAACATCCACGATCGTTTAAATAAGACCATTTGAAACCAGGACCTAAAAACGTGATTATCACCAATAAACAAAGACCTCGAATGCAACCCGAATTCAGCTGGTAAAGGGTAGTTGTATACAAAACCAGTTGCATTAATGACAAGAGTTTGCAGATCTTTAGGCTGGGCCGAAATGCTTTTTCAATCAACTGCCATTTTCCTGCATTTTCATTAATATGGTGCACACCCGTTAACCAGTAAAGAAAGAGTCCAACAGTGAAGGCACGCTACATATTACACTGGATAAAACTCGACGTTCTTGGGAATACCGTAAACATTGTCACTTCAAAACAATCATATGGGTATGTTCTCTATCCTTGTTTGACAGCAATACATTCAGTCCTTTATCATCAAGTCTATCTTTTTATTTTGAATCCAGAAGTTTACAGAATTTAGCAATGAATATCCACCAACTATTACCTATCTAGCTGGAGCAACACTGTATGTGTTCTTTACCTAGTGAGTAGTAATGACTTACAAATTCAGTTTTGCAAACAAAAGAATGCTTCAACCAGGACTGATCAGATTCATCTGGCATTTGCAAGGATTTCGGCTTGCAATCTCATGCAGTATCTCTGTGTGTTAATGTTGCTGATCAACTGATCGACCATTAACCGTGCTTGATAATCGGGAACAGCGTGGACAACCACTTCAACAGGACTGTTTTGTAAATATGATTAAATTTCACTCCGTAAAGATTGTCAAAATTCAATTTTCTGTTCCGGTATTCAGTTGAGTGTAAGGCAGACATTGTTCTACACTCAGTTGAGAGTGTCATTTGGGAGCCACCACTCCCATGCTTGAATTTCTGGTACAATCTTGAATAACATTTTATTGAAGGTGGGTACGATTTTGAAAGTAAGTTATGGTGAGTTCAACAACAGGACGTCTGCAGCATCACTGGTTAGAGTGAAATTAAAAATATCTAAAAGTATCTAATGCACTCAATTTAAATGTGATAATGATGTTTTTGTTTGCCTGTAGAAAAATAAATGCGGTTATTTTGTTTGCTTCCACTTAATCAAGTGTAAAGCGGTTGTGTTTTTTTTGGAACGGATTGTGAGTTGTTTGCATCTCAGTTGTTCTTCATCATTGTATAGTTGCAGCAGTCAGTTTTACAGACTGATTCCAAACCAACTCAAAATGTTAACTTCTATGAAGTATTCACCACGTTATGACCAGTGGAGCAAACTTCACGAACATCATAAGTCATAATGTGACGGTTACGTTTAGATCAACTTATGGAGGCAGCTAACCTCCAGCTAACCTCAAGAACCCTATACTTACTGCATAAGTCTGTCGCATGGTGACCAGTGGAGCAAACTTGACAAACATCATAAGTCGTAATGTGACGGTTACTTTTAGATTAACTTATGGAGGAGCCAACCTTAGGAAACCTATAATTACTGCATAAGTCTGTCGCATGATGAGCTACCAAATCCGGCAAAATCAGAATGAAAGTCTGGAGAGCGCTAAGCCAACTGAACTTATGGGTAAAATAACATTCGTTTAATAGAAGATCAATAATAATCAAGGTAGCAGCTGATTGCCCCTTCTGATTGACTGGCAACAATCGACTGCAATTCGACTTACAGCAGCTTGTGTGTGTTACGATCACTTAAGCTTTCATCAATCAGAAAACCGCTCAGGTCCAGTCCCATCACAGGGTTGACTGTTGCTTTGTAACCTAGCATTTGATCTCACATTTCGTGTAGTCAGCTAAAACGTTTCACTAAGCTTTTTTCTGAGAAAGCGTGAGAGGAAATTAAATTTGTCAGTTAACAGAAAACTTGATATATTTTTAAGATGATAGGTATCTAGCTGAACTTCTGTAACCAATGGTCTAACAAACCACAATTTTTCCGTGACTATTACCTACTTAGGTCAGAACGTCTATCTCGTGTCAGATAAAAATTCCGTGGAGGATAGACAGAATGACATGCGGCAACAAAGTTACACAAATCGAGTTCCTAGCTTCTCTGTTACCCATAAATTCACATCTGACGTGAGCCGTGGTGTCAAAGCGATCAGACCAAGAGTCGATCAGACTGATTGAAATGACGAAAGGGAGTAACCCATCTATCAAGTCGTCATCTACTGAACGGCCATCAAATTCGATTTTTGCAATTGTCGTCAGTATATTGGTTGGATTTATTGTCCGCAAAAGTGTGTTATTTTGAAACTGAATTTTGAAACTATTTCATCTAAGCTGCTGTTCTGTTCAGTAAACTGGCTTAAGTACGTTTCTTACGAACGCGGTAATCACATGCATTGAAACTTGAACACCGTAGGCGTGAACCTTGATAGTATGCGCATATCAGTGTCTGAAAAGCAAGTTCGATTGCCGTAAATCGTGCAAGTCTAAAATCACGGTTCACAATTCCCAGAGGATTAGAACAACGCTTACAATACGGTCTCACTATCATCCGCTCCCCACTGTCTACCTTTCTTCCAGCAAGAATTTGCAAAATAAAGAGCTGGAAGAGGTTGTTAATCCAGAAACTCTCTCCCTCTCATCAAGTTTGTATGTGTTGTCGTCCGTGTACATTCATACACACACGCACATGACTGAAGACAACGTCTGTGTTAGATGGACTTCAAATGTCAGCAGTAAATGTTTCCTTCGCCTGGTATATTGCAATGCGGTTCACGTTTAAATATTTTATCCCGAATAAACTCACTGTTTTTTTGGAACAAGACTGTTTTGGCATACCTGAACTTTGAAAAATGTGTGATTACTTTGTAACTGGAGTGCAGAGTATGCGTAGGATTCTACTTTTCGAAACCTATGTACTGTTTTTGACTGTCTGCATTTTGATATATACGTAAAGGCTCACACAGGCTATGATTATCCCAGCTTCACTGGGTTGAATATGACCGCACGGAGGTGGTTACAACAAACCGTAGCAAACGTGAGACAGCGTCATATTCGGGTGAATGTGTTACACTTAATTCTTTGCATCTTAGTTTCTGGGTCAGCACCGTAGTGAGGACGATGACTAATTCAATATTTTCACAAAGCTAGCTTGAAATTACACACGATTTGGCGAGTAACTCCACATTTCTAGTGTACAGCATTCTCAAAATTTCATGTTATCAATATGTCAGCTATAATCTGGGAAATGAATTCCCGATTTTTTCAAACGTCTACAGTAAACGGAGAACAGTTGATTAATTCGGTCAAACTCAAACACCGACAATGCTGACCATAAACATTACATAAAACTGGTAAGCACCTCCGGTCGATATCACTCAAGAACAATCAAATATTCGATTTCGTGGCCTGAAGTTGCGCAGAGATGGAACAAAATAAGAGACAACGCCGAATGAGCAAGACCAAATTTATAGAAGTAAATTGCGTATTGCATTTCATTGAAAATTCTAGAATTACATATAGAAGACTCAGAACAAAATGTTCATATTTGTCAGACGAGATTTCTTGCTGCAGTGTTAAGATAAAAACCAGCTAAATCAATGGAGTGCTGGCGGTAAACAACAGCGTCCTGTAGTCAATGTTGCAAACCTCGTACATACATAGAATCTTTTTGGTTACGTTGAAGGTGAACTTTCTTCAGCAAACAGAATCGTTTTCGATAACTTACTTTCTTAAGATGATACAGTTGCATATCGAGTAAATTAACAGTAGAAGAAGTTATTGATAAAAAACAATGGAAGACTATTGGAAAAATATGAAAATTTTGATAAACAGATCGAGAATAACTCACGGTTATGGTCAAGTTGTAATACTCTACGTTTCAACCACCTCGGGTGGCCTCCCGAAGGGTTGTTGTAATCGAAATCACAATAATGATCAGTGTGATTTTAATTACAACACTCCTGAGGAAGGCCACCCGAGGTGGTTAAAACGTAGAGTATTATAACTTGCTCATAACCGTGTGTTATTCTCAGCCTGTTTGTCAATAACATGCTAACCACGACGCTAAAACTGGTTGACTCCGTTCGTACTAACTTTGGTGCGGATATTTCGTAAAGTTTTTCATTGTGGTTTAGCTCACAAATGAATAAGTCAATGAGAACGTCACTGTTAACAGGAGTGTGTTTGAGGGAAGGGATTAATCTGTCGTGTGGGTTGGGTGTATAAGTTTGGTCATGGTAGTTACAGTGTATGAGCGGACTGATTTCGAACACAATTTCCAGCGGTGTAATCAGATTGTGCTCGCCTCGATCATAGACAGGATGTGTGTCATTCAATCTTTTGTAACGCATTGACGATAAACCAGGAGAACAACTGGCTAGCGATCCTTCTGGTAGGAAGCACGTGGTATGGAAAACTGATTGATCAGTTGGCATAAAACGAAAAGAAATTTTAGAAAACAACATGTACGATGTCACAGTCCTGCGTTCTGTGTGGGTATTATTATGTCAAGGACGTTTAGTGCTCGCTGCATCACTGCATACGATGCGCATTTGAGGATACATGTACTGAGGGTATCTAAAACAGTATTTCCTTAACAGAATTTAACACAGTGTGATGAGCCTCGTCAACGTATCTTCGCTATCTAACTACATTGACATACCCACGACAATATGGGCAAAAATCTTTGCCAGTCATCAAGGGGATAGGTAATAGCTAACGACCAGTTCAAGCTAACGAAGTTTCCTTGGAACATGTTACTGTGAATAACAACGACCAACTATTTCCCAGTGAAACCTTAATTTTGCGCTAAGCGCCGTAAAACATGAATCCACTGTGTGACAAAGTCAATTTTTCAAGCAATATTGAGAGTATTGTGATAATATGGCAGAATGTTGAAAGTCTACAATAGCCTAATAGAGAAAGTCTAATGAGGTAGACCTCAGACTGTTTCTGCACATAACCTCTTATTGTAATAATGTATGCCCATAACTTTCTTCTGATTGTGTTGCTGCTTCTGACGTAGACACAAGAATGAGCTGTTCTGAAAGCAGTTTTTGTTGAAGAGCACAAAATCGATGGCCACAAACGCCATCATTATTCACTGGAAGACAGCCTATTGCAGCACATCAACAAAACGATGTTTATTTGGCAATATCATGTTCTTCAAAACACGAGTAGTAAAAGTCGTTTAAGAATGCGGATTTCTTTTCGACATGTCATGAAATATCCTGATGAGATATCATGAGTTAACACAGATTAATTTCACTACCCTATTCACAAATAATCCCTAGTAACACACGAGTCGATATAGTTTCTCAGATTGATGAAAAAAAGGAATTAGTTTTATTCGTCCGTGTGTGTTCACCTATTTGTTCCGTGTAATAACTATTGCATTTTTTAGGGGGGCATTTCCCGCTGAATACCCACATTGCAATAATGTCACCACAGAGAAAAAGGCCATGTTCTCATATCAACGATGATGATTGAAATAACGGATTGACAAGCTTATGATGACAAAATTCACAGGAGTATATTGGTACATCTTTTCCCACTCGAGACATCGTCTTACCACAGTTATTGGTCTACTAAATTTGGGTGTGTCTACCAGTGTATGCGTTGTTAATAGGACATCCAAAGATATGACGACTGCCAAATTCCCAGTCGGTCGACACAAGTCAATCATATTAGACACCGCTCCTATTCATGGTATGTGTAAGTCCTCTATCCAACTGTCTGTACTCAGCTTCAGATATTTGTACAAGCTGAATTAAAGATAGTTGTAAAACTGGGCGTTATTTTACTGGTCGATGTTTGATATGAAAGGCAAATTTTAACAGAGTCCCACCAGTTGTAGTTTAAAAGTTAAAGAGACCAGATGGTATTTAACGTTTGTTTTTGTGGAGTCAGAATTAAAATTGCCTATATGTTAACACGCTGGAAGTATTTTGAGAAGAAATGCTCTCTTCCTCTACCGTTTAACTTTCCAATAACATGAGTTTGCTTAATCAATACCGTAATTTTATTGACATCTTATTTAGTCACATCAAAGAAGATGTGATGTTTTTGCTAGTTGGCTAGTGTTTAATATTTGCAGCACAGTGTTATGAGTTCTGTGAACACGACCAGGTCACACGTATACTGGATACCAGTAGACTGTCGAACCCTCTCTAAAACAGAGAAAATCAAACGGCGTTAAAAACCGCAAACCAAACGTAGTTGCTGTTTGACAGTTGTAACTAACAAAACAACTGTAAACTCTTGAAGGAAACATCGAACGTGCTCACATATCACAGTGGGTTTCGTAGTGCCAACTTTCTAGGTAACCAATCGCCTGAAAAGGACAAGTGGCCAGAAGCGTAGCAGTGGATGAAACACGTCTAGCCTCTGAAGCTGTTGGTTTTTCCCCTCGACTGACAGTTGTTTCATCCAGTGAGCTTCAAAAACACACATAGTGTTTAGCAGACAGAAACGATTGTTACATGCTTGATATCACTAAATCAAAAGATGTGGAACGTCCATCAGCAATACCGAGACGACGGAAGATAACGAGTAGATGAAGTGCACTTAAGCTGCACATATCTATACGACGGAACTCACAGTACCAAGCAATAGAAACCATGGTCTTACGACTACCGATAACCCGTAATCCCTATCGGGCTAGCGGAAAAAGTGCAATACAATACGCATTATCCAAAAAAGATGTAATTTGAAAACCAGTGTACACCATTGCAAGCTGCTTCACTTCGAGAAAGAAATAAAATTGTTCAAATTCAAGTCGTTCAAATTTGAGTTAAGCTTATTCTAACTGAATCACCATCAGACAGTTTTACGCACTTACTAGTTTCGGACTATCTTGCGTACACAATAAAACGAAAAATAATCTAGGCAAACATTGAAAAAGAACTTTGTCATGAAATAAATTGTACCGTATTTAATCTTTTAATGTTCTCAACCCAAAGTACGTACTCATCTGAACCCAAACAAAATTAAGATCAAATGTTTGCCATAAGTTCATTAATAATGAACAATGGTTTCAAAATCTGTTGTATCCCCCACATTACGTGCAAGAACTAAATCATGTTCCACTTGTTCAGTGAGCATGAACAACAATACTTTGGAAGAGAGCCTGTTTTACAAACTCAAAGCCGTCTTACATCCGTTTTCTCGTGAGCGAGTTTAGTGAAAGAACACAAGACAGCTAATTTGCAGGAAGCAAAATGATCATTCTTATGTTTAATGTTTGATGTTTTTACTAAATAATTAAGGGGAATTTCACGATAACGTGATATATGACTGCACATAATTGTCGTGTTCATTCTGTTCTGTCGCTCCCTATTACATATGAGTCTTATGAATATTGAAGCGATGCTTGTTCTGAAACAGTGAAACTAAACAAACTTATTCCAAATCGAAAGCCACTGACTTTGGAATGCATCGTTATATATCAATTTCTTCTGCATTACATGTTCACTGGCGTCCCGAATGCTAACAAGTAGCGAAAGATCTGAAATTTTAGTAAAATTATACAAAACCTCACTTCAAACGGATTTGTCGGAAAAAGTTTTTATTAAAATTCTCTATACTGGTGTGTAAACTCGATGTGGGGCGAAAACACTGAAATACCAACTAACACGGCGACTTATTCACGTAACACTGGAAACAATTTATGCTGTCCGTTCTTGGCCTCCGTAGACGTCGCTACTTACATATATACCTCATTGACTGACAACAGTTCGAGTGAGGTGATCAGGTTTTCTCTAAAGTGCATTAAAATTGAAACACGTTTGATCAATAATTAAAAACAAGTATGCCTGCCGTTTTCTGAAGTACAACAAAATATCTTCTGGCAATTCTTGCACTTCGTGGACCAGTGTGTCAGGGAGGATCTGCTTTGTTTGGGGCAACTGAGGTTATATAGGGGAAAACTTTCAAACGTTCTGATAAACTCATAAAACACTCATCGCACTTAGCTTGTTTGATATTCGGTTTTTCAACTGGGGAATACATAGGAGGTGAAAATGCATCCATATGGCCAGGTTTCTTACCCACATCTAGTGGCAAACAACGGAGTAGGTCTGTGGGGAAGTGGGAATCGCATGACTGGGAAATCACAGTGAGATGTTTCGCAAAGGTTGATTAAATCAAATAAGGAACAATATAACAAACAGAATAATGCTCCGAAAACAAAAGTAATATAAAGACATTTTTGTGAACCAAAGTATAACTACACGAAAGAAAACTTTTCGGCGGCAGATTACAACTGAAACTGATCCGCTTTTTCATTGTCAGTCACGTAAATTCAAGGTCAGACTGACTCGTGAGTGTCAATAAACACGAAACCGATCAAATAATTCCCTGAAAAATCTGCCCGTCAACATTTTTTGTCATTTTATTAAGATACTCGTGAAGAAGCACTCAATAAGAATAAGAAATCACACGTTGTCTTCAGGTACAATCTATAGTCGTTCACGTACACAGTGGTTGTAACGAGCACCTTTGACTTTGTATTTCGCGAATTATACCTCTCAAGTTTATCATCGTACCAAGACTGTTAAGAGGTAAGTATGAGCAGCCTATTTTGTGACATCACAAAATCACGTGATGAAAATTGCTCCTCTTAAGCTCCGTCAAAAACTGTGGATTATAAGACAACTTAATTCATTCTTAATTGAAATATTTTTAAACTAAACGCCATATACTTTTAGTGAAAGTTTTCTCACCAACCATGTCCAGATAAAAATGCAGCTGAGAGAAGATTTCCAATTCACACAGTCGACAATGTGTGGTTGGTCCTCCACGAAATAATCCAGAATGTTCTGACATTTCACTTTCATTTGTAAAGAATACGACAATTAGTTGAAGCTATTGATCATCTTCATCGACTGGGTCGTAAAATAAAATGCGGGGTGTGTCCGCTAAGAATTCAGTTGTTTCAGACAAACCTGACGGCTTAAAAGGGAAAATTACGTTTAGCACACTGGACGCTTCGTTCTCTGATGAATTTTGCCATCTCTCATCAGATTCACTCTGCATTGTTGGAGTACATGCAACTGAGTGAAACGAAAATATTGAAACGAAGTGAAGACTACATCTAAGATGTCCAATACATACATCCAGACAGCGAAATTATACATGTAACACAGCAAACTCAGGCTGACTAGCATGTGTCTCTCTAGTGGGAAAGAAATGATTGTTATCTGTAAACACCAACAGCCTGAGCAAGCTGAAGAAATCATCGGGTGTTCGTTGCGTAACTGGCTTTGGAAGTACTAGCCAGGATGACCGTATGTCTACTGGTCAACAGGTGGCTTGCGACCAAATATACTGGTCGCATTCGTTGAACTAACGGCGAGGATGGTTCGTACAAGGTGAGGGTTGTTCCACCCACATGGAAACATGTGTGAAGTACCAAGGTAAGAACTGTTGTAGTGCTAACACAGTCAGTAACAAGTGTTATTTTCAGTTCACGGGGCACTTCAGAAGGATGTGTTTACAAATAAGATCCGATTGTTTACCCATAGAGCACACCTGTTTACACATTATTCTACGCTGAGTGCGTCCTGGCAAAATGAAGCAGGAAATGGCCGACATTAAATAGTTGCTTGAATTTGACTGATCCGGCAGACTGCCATCAATGCTGGGGTGCACATAATCCTCAGAATGAGGAGAGTTTAATAAGCAGATTGAAGAAGACGTGATGTGAGATCCGTACACCATGTGCCAAAATCTAATCAAGAACGTCATTTAAAATGAAGTTAATGTCGAGTTTGGTGTAACAACACTGAACTATATTTAGGATACACTAAATAAAGTCGTAAATGAAACAATGAATCTGCTGATATTCAAGTTCTGTGTTATAAACGGTAGGTTGCAATGGGAGATCTTAAACGTTTTCTATTAACAATCCCAAAACAAATTTCTAGGAAAATTGGTTGAGAAGGAGCCACTTGTAGCTGCTAACGGACAAACGCTAATTTGAACTTATTTAGTTGGTTGCCTAATACGTATTTCCCATCCAAATTAGATCATTCAATGCAAAATTCTGCTGTGGTAGTGGGACATTCTGTACATCGTTTTATTAATCCATGCTCGCTTTATATTAAAGTTTTACCTGAAATATCAGTGGCTTAAAGGAAAACGTGCAGTCATCTACAGAAGGACACAGACCTAACCAAATACCTCCCTAAAGCTTGCAAAACACCTGACGCAGACACTGTGTACACAAGATGTCGTTGAAAAAAAATTAAAATCGACGCCGCTAATTTTTTTACACATATACATTTTGACAGATGTGAACACTTAAATGAGATCCAAATGTTAAATATCAGAGCTTCGGCTAGATTCAAACCAGTAGCAGAAACATGGGACATATTTTTCTCCCTCGACTAACGGAAAATCTGTACAGGGTGATTTTTAATAAACGACGTTTTTAGGAGGGAGTGTGGTTTTTTGTCCAACATGCCTAGTCACACAAAATTTTCTTCCGTTCTGAACGTAAGTCAATATGCTGAGTAAAACAAGAACGTAGAGACCAGAAGACTAAGTGAGAACTTACGTTATATCTGATATCTAATGCAACGTTTTATAGATTCAGTTAGTAGTGTTGTTTCGCTTGGAACACCGTAGAATACAACCCTTCTTTAAGTAACAACAACAGAACAAGTGTAGTGAAATCTTGGATGCTGTTCATTCCTGGGGCGAGTATTGTGAGAGTGCATGACGATCAACTGCGCTATCGCAAAACGTTTCTATGAACACTCAGTATCACAAAGTATACACCCAGTGGAAATTGCAGTGTGCTACAGCGATTGTCTGACGTACATAGTCTGCAGTCTTTGCGACCGGTGATTATCCTTCTAAGCCAGTCATGTTAGTTACTATTTTCAAATATTTTGTGTTAATTTTAGGTTGGCAACCATCGGCTGAGAAGAAGCTTTGTAGTTCACAGTTCTCCTAATGTGATCATCCTTGGTGTGTCGGTCAAACAAAAGCATGTTTGCATTAGTGTAGAGTATACTGTACATAATTTTTATAAAACTGACGTGTGCTTCAATTTATTTGATCCCTTGGCTTCCAATAACCGATCGATAAATCACGCACCATTGAAACTGCCGGGATTATTATGTCGCAGTAGGAAACCGTAGGAGAACTTGATGGAGTAGTTCTTCAGTTCATCTTGTACATATGTAGCACCAACGATTAACTTCCATTGAAAAAAGCAAGCAGATATTTTTATGTACAAAACCTCCGATTGTTTTACAGGCAACTTTCGACGGATGACATAATTTTAAGCAGCTCCAGTGAATTTGGTTCACGATAGTCCACTCTCCAGGTGTTTGGCTTTCATAACTACAAGCGTGTCAGTTCGAAAAATCATGTGCTTACAATTTTTGCCATCCCATTTGAGCTAATCCCTTCGAGGAAACTGCAAATCGCTAACGCGCTCCCCTAAGCTAATTGCAACACTAAGTTCAGCAATAACAATATGAAGACTACCGCTATGACTAATTTGTTGTATAATGTTCATTTTTCGAGGCCACATAAGAACGATCATTTTCTATAACCTAAAGATGAGTCAACATTTATGTGAGAAAAAATCAACTTATTATCGTGGCTACAAAAACGAATCTACAGGTTTCATTTTAATGCACGTTTCCATCATCGCTGAATAGTTGTTATAGCGCCAAATGAAATTATGCAGCCAATACATTATTAAATGTTTAACAATTGATTATTGCAGTTGAAAATTCTTTTATTAATGAATTCACAAGTTTCTCCAAGATGATCTTTATAAACTGACTTACATATCATTATTTGGCTTGCACAACCAGTTTGCTGTTACCTGCGCCTAGGACTAAACCACCTGATTGCTACTCAGAAACCAAGGAGGTTGTGCATTTCGCAGTAAGCTTTCGGTGATGTGAAGGATGTGGTAGTTGTGACATTCGTTAATTCGTGTGTCATAACGGCAAGGAATTCGGAATTCAACTCCGCAACCGGGAGTAGACACGCAATACACGATATGGCTCTCAAACATAAAATTTTACCATGACAGATAACACGCTTTACATTACAGCCATTATGCCCTACCCATTATCCAGTCAAGATATATAACGGCTAGTTGAACTAGGATTGTATCACTCGTTTACGAATGAAAATTAATAATCCAAGTTAACTGCGGCTTCAAACATGCAACAAATTCAATAAAAACGTTTAAACTTATTTCAAAAATGTGTCTACACAATTTACACCAAATCGTTTATCAGTCAATTATCACAGTGTACACTGCAAAAGTAGGGCTGGAGGAAAATTGTTAATATATCGCAAACACAAGTTTGTTAGTTGACAAATCGTTGATGTATACTTACTCTTACAAGATCACACAAATTTACGCAAGTACACCAGAACCTACAATAAACACAGCTAAAATAAAAACAAGATAATGATTTGATACTTTTAACATACTTTGAGAGATCTACGAGTAGAGTTAAACTAGTCAAGCAGCTAAATATTTCCACAGATTTTTGATTTTTTTAAAGTGTCTGTACTTGGGCACGTCAGTGAAATGAACGGGAGAGCTTTAATTGCTTCGGGTGTTTCGTCATTCGCAAAAGTAATCACGAAATTTGCCTGTGGATATGATTGAATTTTTCATGTAAATATCGATGAAATTCCGTCAAGTGGTCTGTGTATGGCAGTCTTTTATTCAAGTCAAACTGCAAGTTGCTCGAAGCTGATGAACGTAAGATTGGTTTTCTAACACTTAATGTGCAAATTATTTTGCCGATAAACCGAGACGTTTAAAAGTGAAATCTCAAACCGAGCCCTTCATTAATTAATTAATCTCTGCTGTAAGTTATAAACTGAAGGTTGCAAACAATTTGACAGCCAACTTGTTCTGGTGCCCCGCCCTTACTGCTGCTGAGGTTTCAACCTAGTATTTTCCTGTACTAAACGACATAGAGCTTGTACACTGAAGGCTGGTAGAGCCCGATAAGACCAGCAAAGATGTGATGAGTCACTTCGACCTAAATGAGCACATTCATCACCCCGTCAGCTTTGGAGAAATCGTCGACTGGTAAGTGAGGTTGAGGGGAACACTGTTAGTTCCACAACTATGGAATGGGCTTTTTCAATATCTTTTAGACACACAGTTGAACAAGGATATTTTATCGCTGCTATCTCCGTGTCTGTTGGCGAACAAAATTTTTAAATGCTTCTCTTTAAATCTGGTTATTTGATTGTCAGCCGTGTAATATATCCTAAGGTTAGTTCCAACAATACACAATGCAATATTTCATTTAAGATTTTGTGCTGTCGGCGTTTGTCACGTCATCATTCCAGGTTATCTCCAGGCCAGGTGTTCACTGACATTTTGCTGTATGGTTTGTTTCGTTCTGCCTACACATAAACTACTGCGACTGACTTTAATTAGTAGCGTGAAAGTGATGCAGAATGCTTCATTGGGCTCCGTAGCAGGTACTTACGCTGAGGCATATATGCCTGTCAAGGAAAACTGTACATTCGCACTTATTTGTTCAGTAAATACGTGCTTTAAAGCAACCGATGTTAGCATAAGGCCTTTCTTTGTTTCTCATAATTGGCAATGTATTGTCTAGGGATAACCACTGCACGCTACCCTTGGTATATTTCCCTGTGTCGTTACCAAAAGTGTTCACACCAGACCGCCTCCACTAGCCATTGGTGCAGAGGAACAGATTTGCAATAACTCGTAGTTTCTTGCAGACTTGTATTGGACATATGTCTGTAACATATAATCCGGGCAAGTGATTATTCAAGTGGCTTAAGAGAGGAAAATGATGCAAGTAACAAACACAACTATTTCCTCGAGTGCAACGCTGTTTTTGAGTATATTATCCAAAATGGATTAGAAAATCCTCCGCACAACAAAACACAAGCTTCAGGAAGCTAGGCTTTTGAGTGGGAATAAAATTCTTTAACAATTTCAACCCAGTATGAAAAGATGCTTTGCAGACATTGTGTGGGTAGAAGAAACTCTTCTTACAACGAAAAGGATATCGCGCTGTCAGTTATGCCCATAGTGCTAACAAAACACTTGATGAGCTTAAGACAAATTGCTTCACATCTGTAAAAAATCGATCTCAACCCGATAAATGTCCTTAGTATTTCATTCGAATAGCTTCTGAGGTATACCAGAGCATTTTGATTCTCGCTGTATGTACTTGCCTTTATAGACACACCACTGCCTTTATGTTGCTGTGTGGCAAGCGATTCAACTTGAACTTTCATCGGTCTACGGACCAGGTGTTCGTTTTGGTCATGACATCTGTCTTACCCCACCAGTGCTGTGAAAACAACACATCTTTCATCATGCTGTTCTCGCTACTGATGTCGTATTGTTTTACTAATGAATTATTTCGTATGCTTACTTAGCACGAGACAAACGGATGATGAATGTCAACCAAGTTTATGTGGAACAAACGACGATTTTAACGATGTAGCGGACAAACAATTCACTCAGACACCTTGACTTACGATTCGGAAGAGGTCCTGTAACTCGTCAATATTCTGAACAACATCTCGAATGCAGATCACATGACAGACATTTCAAGTTTGTATTATATGCAAGATCAATTTTCCGTTACTTATGGACACGTTACAGAGAACATTGGAAACAATTAATAATCAGCCGTAGTCGAATTTATCAGTCCAATGACTGTTTCCTGAAGCTTACAGTTGGTAAATTCATCCCATTTTTATCACGTTGATTAATCAACAAATACCCTCACTCAAAATGCATTAGACAACGTTTCAGATTTTTTCTTCTAGTCCAGGAACGGTGTTCTTTTTATACCGTATCACAATCAGTTGTTGTGACCAGTGTTTTGAAGGAAATCTATTCAACAGTTAGAAAGGATTGAATACCACCTCAACAGTGATATCTGTGAAACTCTCGTTAAAATCATTATTCCCGATTTCAAACTGACATCACGCATCAAGCTGACTTGTTACAGTGACCCGCACTTAAACAAAAAGCATATGAAAGGTGTTAAGCAATTATCAATTTAATCTATCTACTGACTGTTGAGAAAACTATTCTTTTGAGAGTTATTTTTGTGTTCATACTGATATCTAGAATAAAACAGAGTTGCTGTACATATTATTGTAATAGATGGTCAAGGCCTGAGTGCGATGAGTAGTCCCCGTTACATGCACACTAGATTGAGTGTGGCACTGTTGTAGAAACGTTGTTTCCACCCATACGCATGTGAAATGCGCAATTTCATGATTGGCAAATGGGTTTATGCAGGGTAAAAGCCCTCATAACTCATTGATCTTTCTTCCTTTTAATCGGTTCGTTTGAGAAAACAAGCTAAATCAATTTGAGTAAAATTTTTGTGATTAACAAAATTGTCTGCTTGATTATGTATGCTCATTTGTATTGTTTTTTATAGGGGATTTGCTTTCGTATGCGTTGACAAAGGTGTTGAAGTAAATGAAAATTGAATAAAAGTGTATGCAGTCACTGAGATAGGTCTACGTATGTTATAAACAATAAAACGTCCTAAACATCTTATGGAAAGATCACCAGAGAATTTGGTGTGTAATTTGTCAGTCAAGTTCGTCTTGCGTGAGTAAGTGTTTAGGGGTTGAGCCTTGAAACTGGAACTCAGTAAACCTTTCCAAGGTGAGCACATTCGAACTGTGAAACACTGCCAATATATTAGGTTGCACATTTCAAGTTCCAAATTTTCACTATAACATTCCATGTATCCAATCTTTTTAGTGGGGGAGATCTCACAGTTCAGAAGCTGACGTGAGAGGAGTTGTAGAGTCGAAATCAAACCTACTGTAGGACGACAGTATGAATTAACGTAGTGGAGCTCGCCATTCTGGATGAAGATTTGTCCGATCCCATTGGTATTCTAACAAAAGCTGTTCTATGGTACTCTCTGTAGAAAGCCCATAACCACATTACTTTCAGACAAAATCCTATTCTGTAGTATGATATAATGACAAATTTGTCATGTTTGAAAGTTCTGTAAAGCATTGTTGAAAGGTTTCTTGTTGCTGCTGTGTTTTGGCCGAGGTTTTACGAAGGCTGGACGAGCGTAAAATTTCTGCCACCAGATTCTCTGATTCTTCTCTGCGAACAGAGGCGGTTCATTTGTTACCAGAAATCTAATATTCAATAAAATTTTGTTGGCGAATGTGCGGGACTTCACTCTCAATCACGTTTAATAGGCAGGTGTTTAGGGTCGACATAATTCGAGTCATTTTGTAGGGATTCCTCGTCTGCTGGATGCATCACAACTCTCGAGGTGTATGAACAGTTGCTTTTCCAGTGGTCGTAATTCATGAACACATGGCATGAGTAACGTGGAATTCAGGAATGGTCCTCGTTAAACACAATTCCTTGTAAGGAAGCAGCTTAATAGGTATCTGGTTAACTTTTAGACCACACACATTCATTGAGGCAATTTTTAATCAGCTAGATGACAGCCATTTTATACCATGGTTGTAAATATTGAGCCGAGGGATCGATGTTCCATTTCCGTCAAAATGTCTTAGAAATCAACTACGTTAAATTTTACGGACGGTTGCCATCCTAAGTCCAAATGTTACGAATACTCGTCAGGTGTGCTGCGCATGAAACCTGCCTAAACAAACTTTACTCCGACGAAGGTTTGTCGTCAGAGACCGAAAGGGGGAGCCACTAAGCATTCAATGAAACTCAATATACCCTGCTGAAAGAAGCAGCTTGCTACCGATATTACTGCTTACTTTCCTGCCGCGGTCGGCTAAGTGACGATTGTCGAATACCACTCATTCAGTCAGTCATTATTCCATTTGCTTTAGCGTTGTCCCCTCAAACTCTGCGTTGTAACACTCAGGGTCCATAATTCGGCTGGCATTTTCAGAGTGGAAGGGGGACTGATTAATCGTGACCTTGTCACAGTGAGTTAAACAGAATAGAAACTAACAAAGAATTGAATCACTGACAGCAAAGCCACTCCCCCAACGAAGTATACTAACGATTCGGTCTACATATGAGGTGCTGTCTGGACAAGTGATGCTGTGGACTGGTAGTAATGGACAATAATATAAACTGGCTATTCTACGTAAGATTACAAATCGAACGTTTCTCACCAACCCCGCTCGTTCTGAGTTATCGGACACTTGAAACAAGACAATGAAAAACCGATAGATAAATTTCACTAATGACGTGTTATTTTACAAAGAAAATGTTACATCCTACTGAACGAACCGTTGTCCGTTTCAATGTTTATGTTCTAGCTAGCCTTCTGGGTTTCTCCGAGTATGTTTCTGGTCGGAAGCAGCAGTGTCACGTACAGCCAGTATTTGGCGAAGTCTACCAGTCGGTGGATATATGTTCTTCAAAAGTCACCTATGCGATCCATAGCGAGCAGCAACTGAACGTGTGTTAAGGTGAACAAGAGCTGTTCCTCCATTCCCGTCAGGTCAAAACCAGCTGCCAACTGCACTTGATCGGTTGCATTTGTTCGTAAGCGTGTATGTGCATGTGTTATCAGTGTGGGCAGAGCGCAGAAAACCAGTATGACCATATTTTACCAAGGACCCTACGCGGTTGTCTGACCAAATGATAAATCTATTAATAGTCCAGCGCACAAAGGTGGATCGCAATTAGTTATTCAGTAATCACGAATAAAATGAATTGAAACAAATCGGTATGCATATCGAAGGGCAGAGTTACAAATTGCAGGCAAAAATGTTTATTCAGAAAAGATGTATTAGCTTATAGGAAAAATCGCTCAGATAAATTCATCAAAGGTGGAAATCACTCGAGTAATAAGTGTAGAAGGTTTGTAACGTAATCGTCCTCTTACCCGTTACTGACAGTTTACGCAACTGCCGACTAGAAAATAGATGCAGTTAGGTGAAAATGGAAGGAGTACTGGGTGTTATCACGTTACGTCCTGATAAGTGGTAGAGGATTTCGGTTAATAAGTGTTGGTTGAGAAAGAATTGGACAACCGTTTGAAGTCAGTGTACACAAGTGCCTGATCAGATTTTACGGAAATACTCCAAGATGGTCCACGCATTGTAAAGGCAAGTGGTCATGGCGGTAGATATGACGTTCCATGAATTTTAAGAAAGTCACCGTTGTTTTAATTTGACCATCACTCAGGATTCATTGCAGCTTTCGCGTATCAATATATCTCCGGCTTTGCTTCTGTTTCAGCTTGAAAGTGGCGCATATCTCAGCCACATGCTAAACTTGAACTTTGGCCAAGCTGTTATGAGAAAACCTCCTTAACCAATGCGTAACTGACCTCACATTAAAAATGAGTGAGTTATCATACACAAGTGGTCAGCCACATTTGCTTCTAGAATATGCCCTGACGACCTCGAGTGGAAGCACGACAACAGTCCTGGTAACTCCAGTCGGAAACCGTAAAAACATAACTTCTCAATTTGAAGCCTCAGAGTGTATTTTACTCGCTGAGCTGCCCTGATTGAATGATAATTCCAGGATAATATGTCACTGCTAGGCTGATGTTTGTTGCAAAAAGCCAATCAGTACCGATTAGGTCAAATGAAGATAGGCATTCGATGACTACCTTTGTCACATGAACTAGGAGCGAAGGTTTTTTACGGCGAACATTTTAAATACAACTGCCAAGTAGGTTGTGACCCTAAATCCTACCGAGGTCTTGTTGCTTTGTCAGACGTTTGTACAATCACTTCACTGATTTCATGCACTGTCACACAATTATATGAATTCTTCGATCTGTTTTTAGTTCACTACAGGAAACCGTAGAGAAGATATTTCTCTCTGAATCAAACTTTGAATGTGTCAAGAAAGTAATCACTCATTTCAGAGACTATCCAGCGTGAATTTTTGCTCTTTTTCAACAACCCTGAGTAACACATCAATCATCTAAATGATCCACAGCTAACTAAAACAACATTTCCATACACCACATATAGAGGCTAATCAACCTGGCGTCGTGCAGTCTACGCTGTGCATCCGATTAGGCCTAACAAGCAAATGACAAACGAGCGAAAGTTGGTGTGCTATCTACAAATCTTCTCATCCATACCAACCAAATTGACGGGTCAACCAAACTTTAGATTGTCAGAAAGTGTTTACGGTATAAATAGATCACGTCACAGTAAGAGACCTAGGACCTTCGACAAAAAATACTCAGTATGTGTGAGACGACAGACCTGTGTTCAAGTTATGTATTACCAGATCAAATTAGGCAGACTGACATAAGTGATCAAAAGTTCTGAACACTTTTAAGTTTTCAAAAGTGTCATTGTGATTTCTCATTGGTGAAACTAAGGGTTATTAGCGATAGTGGAATTACAATTTTTCAATCAGCTGAGTTATACTTTTCTGTATTAAAACACGAGCTCTTTTGACAGAACTCATCGAACCAAAACTGACAGCGTTGACATTTTGCATATATCACGTTCATGGTACTAACTTCGACATCGAATGGTTTTTGTGCGGATCAGCCAATTCACCGTTGCAGTAGAGAGTTTTGCAACCGATTTCGCTACAGTCGGCAAATATGACTTTTTGTTTTAAGAACTGGTTGTCGTTCGGGCAGTAGTTTCGCTTTGGAAGTATGTACCGAACACAATGTTTCGCGATGAACATATCATAATTTAGGCCATAATCCCGACTTGCAGATTTAAAAAACAATATAATCACTGTGTAGATAAACGATAACCATAAAATTGCCCTCATAACTTCAAAAGTTTTTCGTTAAGAGCCTAAAGTCAAACGTCGAGTCAACGTTTCTAACTAAGCGGTACTATTGAACGACTGAACGTCCCTCGCAGAAGGAAGACTCCAAAGTTCCGAATTCTAGTGTGTTATGACATGTTTTTGTATTGCACACATTCTACAAATAGGCCATAACTCTCAAAAGCAAAGTCGAATCAGTTTATAGCAATTTAATCGACTCAGTTCGTCCGGGAGAATGTGAGTCCGCGGTATTTTGGAAAAAACCGTACTTCGTTGGGTCCTGTCTGTGAGGAAGTTAGATAAAAAGTAACATTGAATCGTGAATAAAAAGTTAAGGTTAAAATCTATTGTACATCCACCATATCAGGCCCAGTAGATGAACGTTGTGGGCGGTTCCGTGGTGGTCTTCGTTGTTGCTCTGTTTCAAGTGTGAGCGATGTGTTCAGAACAGTACACTTCAACCAGAACATATATTACATTTCGAGTGCGATTCTTTTGTACTGAATGGTTATCGATGTAACGTAGTGGTTCATAATACTAAGCATTGTTCTTTCGACGTTAAATCGTTAAAAGTTTCGCAACGACCGTATAACCCTCCAGATAATCAGCACATAAACCTTATGAACAAGCATCATCAACTGGCAGAATAGGCTTTTTCAGTGCTCAGTAGCGTACAGAGCTTCTCAACGTGTTTTGTAATGGTTGCCAATTAAACCGATGCTATCTTTCTGCGTTGCTGAACATAATCTGTTGCACTGTCCAACAACAAGTTAGGCTTAGTTAAAACCTACTCTAGGGGGACCCGCTTTTACTTTATCAACGTCCTCTGACGAAAGCCTAATATCTGGTTCGCTAAATTTGAAATTCCACGTTCTTTCTATTGATAATGGGGATAAAACATCAGGCGGACCATGTACTTCGGTAGCAAGTACTCAGCACCCGTTCAACCACGGATGGCTCATAATGTTCCCTATCAATTTGTGTCACGCATGACACGCGGACTGCATGGACCTTGGCTAATTTAAATCAACTAAGCGGGTGAGTATGCTAGTAACATCGTCCACCGCGATGAAAACGAAGCATTAATCGTAAGGAAAAAACGCTCGTTCAAGCACAAATTAACCCGATGCTTTAACTATCTGAGTGGACTAATCATCCAACATCTTGTAAACTGCCAGTTTAAAAATCGTTCTCTGAAAAACCCCGCATAGAATAAAAAAACTTGTAAGTTGAGTACACTACGTCTATTGGTTACTGTTTTATCTCGGGGCCAGCAAAAACAGTACTACAAATAAAATGAGGTAAAAAGTGTTCAGGGTCACAACTTTTATCGATTCTCACTGCAATAGTTGACTGTCAACAAAATCCATCTGACAGTGTAATTACTTCAATCGACGCGAACCACTCGGATGAGTTAACAATCACTATAACAAAACTATCGTGTAGGTGGCTTCATCAGCGCCGTTCTAACAGGAAAATTTTAAGAACCATCGAATCTCAATGTAGATTTTGGTTCAACCTGGCTCAACAAGTGAGGTTATTCAAGAGCCGGTGCCTACCTTCTGTCAGCAAAACACCCAGTTACTGCCCTAGCAGAATAAAAATTTTGAAGAGGCTAGCCAGTCACCTATTTTGAACCTACTGGTTGAAAACCGTTCCACTTTAAGCAAGTATCTGATCGCTTGATTGTTCTCAGAGATAAGATGAACAAAGATAATGGCGTAGTTTGTCCTGAGGAAATCTGACAAGGTTGGTGTTATTCAATGACTGATTTTACAAAATCATCTCAGTAGAATGTAGCTTCCTCGTATCAGAGTTGCAGACTAATCATAGGCAAGTAGCGACTTGCATTGTATCACTTCATTCGCTCATTTCAGATATGCTTGCTTTGAAAAACAACACAGGCATCAAGACCGTTCTGAGTAGAAAGTCTACCGTATACTGAAATTCTGAAGGGCTCCATGAAGAAAGGAGCGTTTTAGCTCTCGCGTTTGATTGATACCATAACCGGTTTTACCCACTCTTCTCAACACACCGTTAGAATAGTATTAGACTAGACATCTGCAATATGTTCTATCTTCAAGAATCGTCGTCATATATGACTTCAAAGAGAAGCAAGGATTCATTGGACAGGAAGGGTTTATAACGACGAAACACCCGGTATTCTGAAACGTGGCCTGTTTGTGAACAAGCTGCCAACGCACTTCATGAAACCTGATGAAATACATTTTCTAACACTAACCTCAGTCCACCAGTATGGTCGTCTGAGTGATACGGTTGCTTTACAGAAGGCAGTTAGAAACAGTCCAGATAGGTAACGTTCTAGTAAGCCAAAAACTACGTAGTCTGAAGTGTTCCCTGAGGCCTTACGCACAGAATGTTAGTTACCAAAACCACTATGGGTCGGATAGTATCAAGAGGTGTTTGTGCAATCAAACCGTCACAAATACTGAGAGATTTATCTACCCTGCCTACCAGATTCAAAACGTTATACTTGTCCAGATGGCTGATTAGAACTCCTGCCAGGCATCGGAGCGTTTCGCTGTAAATGAAGTGTCAGCGTTCACACCACTAATCAGTTCAGCTTATTTATCCCTATTTTTCTAACTATACCCCGTTAACAGATATTTTTGTTTAAACCTGTTATGCGTCACTCATATGGTGAACAGATATCTCAAAGTAAAGTACCATCTGGTCACATGTATGTGAACGGCGCACAAAAATTCGATGTTTTCTGTGTTTTTTTCGACATATTTTCTACTCTGTGGCATGCGATTAAAGGCGCAAAACGCACACTAAAATGTCTTAGTAAATAAAGAATGACCGGACCAAAACTAGTCCCAAAACGCCAAGGTGTGTGACAGATGATTACAGAATAACCTTGGAACCTAACATATCGAGATGAAATTCATACGATAATCTATGCATGCGCAGTCCGTTTGCCTTCTAATTTTAATCCAATTCTTTGATTATCTCACTAGAGGCACCCCACCAATTATTGAGCAAGTTCCAATTTGTGCTCATCCATACGAAAATGTCGTCTATTTTTGCACATTCCAAATGTGATTATGCGCCACAGAGTTCGTTGTTGTTCCATGTCCTAAACGTTACACAATTCACATAAACACATTGGCCAGTAAACTTAGACTAATATAATCGACGGGTTATTTTTTTACGAAAGGAATTTTTGAAGTGAGCGTGAACAGTAACATACGCTTAACAGGTATGGTAATGAGCTGACGCCAGAATTCTGGACATTACATATTCGGATGTTCAGTGAACCACAATACTCAAACTGTTGATAAATCTTTACTATATTCTTCGAAAATTGAATATTTTTCGATTCTCTCTTAGGTTGTGACTGTAAAGTGGTCAGCAGTCAAAGTCCCCCTCAGAATACATCATTCAACAACTAAATCTAACTGTCTAGTTCTTTCTAGTCAAGTAATGTTCGGCACACTGTAATCGCCGTCGTATATCTGCTACAGCGAATAGTTCTGGCGTACTGTGCAGCATTCGTTAAGCGCTCTGCACAAACTCCGAAGTTTTCGTGATCACTTCATTTCAGCAGCCCTTAATAAGGCATTGGTATAGGCTGAGATGGGTCTGCGTTTGATTTATTCTGTGGATTAGTCATCAGACAACATGAAACACTCTTACGCCGTAAGCTTCATTCTTTAATGAGAAACAGAAAAAAACGAATTAAGCTGCCGGTCACTTAAAACAGGGTTTGGGTACGTTAATGAGTGTCACTAACTCAGCTCATTATGCAATACGTATTCGGCCGTAATGCATGGACACCATTACCCACGCAACCACCGGACAACCGAACGATGTAGCAACGTTTCAATGAATGGCATGAAAGCCCGCGGCACTTTTATCTGGTAAGAAATTTGCGCTCACTTCTTCACGTCATTTTTTGTTATGATTCAATTGATTTATTTCATCGAAACATCCGAAGCAATCTGGATGCAATGCGTTTCTGAAAATGTGCAGAAGCAAAATATTTAATAGTGTAACCTCACTAAGATTACGAAAAACCAGGTGGCCTCAAAGCCGTTTACCGAACTGTATTTCTAACACTTAAAATTGATTTAAAGCAATATCCAGCAGACAACATGCATTTTGTTTAGTGATTTGCTATTCAGATGGAGCCAATGTACTTTCGAAAATAATACTATGTGCTGTTTTGATGGTTCTGGATGAAATCTAAAGAAGAATGCACTAATTCTCCTGATGTTCACCGCACACTTTTATCAGAACTTATCTTGCCTAACTCACAACAGTTCGAATCTGTTTTAATACGTTAACTTATTGCGTGGCTCTTCAAGCCAACAATTAAAAGGATTTGACGTGTAATGCGCACATTCCTGCCCTGTAGATTGCATGAGATTGTCGTGATTTTTCTGTCAATTATGCGCTACCAGTCAACGCATTGGTTAGCGGTGTATGAAGCATTTGTGTACGATAATCAGGTACAAATGAGTTGAAGCCTTTCATTACTATATATTCCGAAGTCATTTCAGTTTGGTACTGGTGAAAGTGCATTCACAAAAACGTGTCGATTGCGTTCAGCCTCTTCATATAGTTTTTGTATAATGCATATGAACCCACAACACGTGTTTGGTTGTATCACTTTTCGCCGTATCGTCAAATGATAGCCATTTCACCTCGCCCACTTATCTCACTGACACCTCAGAATGGACCCATTAATCACGCACGACCTAAAACTTTCAGAATTATTCGAAAACCCGTTGTAAACCTTCTTCAAAACGTTAGGCAAGATATCTCATCGATCCACCTTAAGAACGTCGTAAATAATTGACAAAGGTTGAACAATACATCGACCAAGAAAATTAATGTAGCATAACCAACCAGAGAGTGCTTTCCAAGTACTGGACTCCCAAAGATGCTTATTAACGCACTTGGATAGAAAATAAATACGGATTGTAAGAACGTTGTTTGCTCGTGAAATACAACAAACTTGGTCCAATTAATTTGAAATTACAAGAGTCGTTCCGGATCAAATAAATAATACAATTTCCTCTTCCATCGATTGAAAAGACAGAGGAAGGGATATGGTTTTAAATGCGAATCAAAAGATATTCATTTCTTCAAAGCACCATCCTGTTCACAAAGGATATTTTGTAATCATTGGTGCTCATAATTCTAATACAGATCGTCAGCTCATGGACGATATTTTCTTAAGTAATCAAATTGATTTTTCTTGGTGGTATTCATAGATTGCTAACATCTTTTCAGTCGCAACGTCACTTTACTTGTAAGCCATATTACTGCTTTGGCCTACAACAATGACGTTGTTAAATTCCGGTGTCTTGTATTTCGTTTAAGCTGTAGAGTCGGAAGTAAATATTTAAAGTTTACGCTAAAAGTTTATGGTAGTATCAACTGAAGAATCACTCAGATTTATCCCCATGCATTTAGTGAATGTAACAATCCATTCAAGGTCAGTGTACTGGTAGGACTGAGGCATAAGTTGCTTGTTGACATTGTGTAATGCCGTATGTTTGATAAAAACAAACACCAATAACCCATAGATGAATACCACTGATAAAACTGCACGTCATCAAGAGTAGATGTAGAATGCACACCAAAGGTTTCCAGTTCAGTACTTCGCGAATTTGTGAACAACAGCTATCCTTCTTGGTTAGACAGTGATCCGTAAAAAACATTCACTGAACAACAAGATTAGATGCTACATCTTGCATGCGCAGAGAATAGTGGTAATTTTTAAGGGAAATACGGGCAGACATTTGTTAAAGTGACTCCCGAAGCTTGCTGCAAATGCGACTGACTGCTTTCAGATCTGATCAGGTGTTGGTGGAAATTAAGTCATATTCAACTAAACGTTTCCAAGGAAATTTTTCCAGGCATGGCAAATAGTATTCCGCCAAAAACATGTAACCGTATTTAGTAAATACACCTTGCCGCACTTCCTCGGAAATTTGTACTTAGTAGATGGTTCAGTAAAATTCATACATCAATATAATAAAAAATTTTGATGACTGTTCTTTGAAATTTAATTCGTACTTTGACTACTGCATGTCATGTCTTACTGAACAGATTGGTGACAGTTACAATAAACTGTCATTCATTAACAGACATCTGTTAATGATCCGCTACCGTTCAAAGCAAATTGGCGTAGAAGAAACTATAGACTGCTCGAATTCATGGAAGTTTTGTTGTTTATTTTCGTATACACGGAAACAACAAACTGTGACGCTAAGACTACCGAGGTTTTCCTGAACATGCATGCAATCCACATTTTGTTTTTGGTTCGCAATCTATACATTTTCTCATGGTTTTCAGTTGCTCTTCTCAAACGATGAGAATGTTGAAAATAACCATATTAATAAAGCTGTCCTGCCAATTTGTATAGTCTGTTCTTCATGTTTATCTCACTCACGGTTTGGCAGAGGTGAAAGAATTGGTTACATTCGTGAGTGTTTCTGTTCATCTCACCTAGTACCCGAACGTTTGTTGACGTGCCACAATCAAGAACCCTGTCGAAGTAAAAAGCACATCACTGAAGTGTCATTGTCAGATTTGATTTGTTATTCTTTGCTGTGCTGTCGTCAAACTCAACCAAAATGTTGCACAGCGAAAATTAATGGTGGAAAAATCTCCCAAACAAGGCTTTATTTAGTAGTTTCACTGAGCAGGTCTTTCCCGTTAAAACCGCAACAGAGAACGGGCTTTATTGCTGATAATTCCCAGTTCTATCGCTTAGAAAGCGTAACATTCGAAGGGATCTGGAAGATGCGTGCACAAATTTTACCAATAAAACTTAATCGTATCATGGTCAAAGTGATCCGACTCGGTCTGATGGGTTGTTGCTTAAATCTCAGAAAGAACAACTGGAACTTGGAACTTGATTCTCCTTGATGAAACCTTGGCTACTTGAAGTTGCGCATATTTGAATGCAACTCAGGCCTGTTCAACGATTGTTATAAATATGAAAATAATTGGCTGGTTTTTAATTTTGTTGGAGAACTTCGTTTAATCCGAATTTGACCAATTGGAGAACGAAACATTTTTGTACACAGAGAATAGATCAAGTTTTACGTAAACTGTTAGGATGCTTCAGGTTCTGTAACACCCATATTCCTCTATCGTCTATTCCAATTAAGCATTGAGGCAACCGATATTGACCATATTCATAAGGAGTTTAGATCTACTTACAGTGTACTTCGTTTTTGTAAATAAAGTTCAGAAAAGTAGTAGGTGCCAAACTCCCACATGGTGTGGTGGAACAGAGGTTGAAGCAAAGGGTTGAGATGTTGGTGTTTATATGAGAATGGAACGAGGGTATGTGAAAATGAGTTGCCTGCCAGTATCTAATGGCTCACTCATTACAAAATTTCAAATGGTTTTGGTACGATAGATTAACTGAAACAAAAATATATGCATGAATTCTTTCTACGCAAAAAAGTAGCAGTCACAGCGTTGCACAGAGACAAGTGGAATCACTTGAAGTGAACATGTTTCCTGAAGTGAAATTTACTAGACCGTCTCATGTTTCTTTCTAACAAGATTCTCGCTGAGTATCCAGCTTAGTTTTTGAAAGAATGATTAAGTGCTCTTCTATATTGTCAAGAGAATATTAATTCCACTCATGACACAGTTTTTCATCATATGGACTAGTGTGTTTGCCATGATGTAAGAGACAATTGACCCCCAGAATTCATCACCGCTTATCAGATGTAAGTGGGTAAACATGTGTGCAGAGTTATTTGGCAGCAAGAAAATGAGGTTCCGTTTGGTTGTTGACAGACTAAAGTAGGCCACCCTATTAGCTGGTTAATGCAAGCTGGATGGGCGCAAAATTGTCGCTATTAAATCGTCTTCAGCTGACCAATTCAACGTGAGCACTGCTGCTGATAACGCTTGCGTACATCTCATCATTGCGACAACTAATCCGAGACACACCCATAAATACAGAACGCCCTCAATCCGAACATAAAGTTCACCTATATTGTTGTACTAATGAACAGCTGGGTGGCCTGAACGCCGCAATGTGCCGATTATCATGGCAATGACCAGCTGGGAAAATAAGGTCGCGGCCGTGATCGGTACAGAGCTTTTAGACGATTACAATTTTTGCTGGATCACCAGTCCAGTCAACTTTGCGTGAGTGCAGTTTGTGTGCAACGAAATCACTGATCACAGCAATTTACCAAGTATACGATACCAGACATCCTGTTGTTTGCATAACTGGGAAGAATAGTCCGCCGCAGTTTTCAGTGTTTATGGTCCGAACATACGTCACAACGGTGTGACAAGGCACCAGCTGTCCGCCAAAATCCACCAGGCACCTTTGTGCGGGTGTTTTCCTTCGCGCAAATTTAACTCTGATCTCGGGTGTGACTCAGCAGCCTGGATGGATGTCCATCAAACTCCCAGCATTAGTAAAGATGTGGGATTAGTAATTCACCTGAATTTCCTACCAAAACCCAGGGGTCATGCTACCAACTCTCACCTGCGAGATGTCACCATTTGCTGTCGTGTAACCGCACGACAGTACAAGGGTTGGGCCGAAAGTAATACGGGTAGTAGGCTGGTCACAGCCAAGTGAATGTTAACACCTGCAAGCTAAACTTATTTCAGCTCAGCCGATTGGATGCTTGATGAGTGGGGTATGTAACGTCCTAGGGCGACTGGTTAGTGTGATTTCGTTGTGCATTTCAACGGTACTCCCACTTTCGCTGTACATGGTGATTTGTGGTAAACCCGTAGGCGCTGGTGGCAAATTCCGAGAAATTCTGCCGTCACCGACAGAAAAGCGCGAACCAGTTCAACAACAATGTTGTCCTCAACTCATGCCTGATGTACATTGACTTGAGGCAACTGATTCCCCATAAATCACCTACACGACGGTGACAAACAAAAATTCTGTTAAACTAAATCTTACCACAGTGAACGGATTTGTTGCAGTTTTGACGGCTGATGGAAAAAGCTACACTAGTTTACACAAGAGTTTGCTTACCACAAACAAAGATAGCAATTACACGACGTACACAAATCATTTCGGAGTCCGCTCCGTGCACTTCACAGAAGTAACGAAGAAAGCACTCTAATGTTCCTAACACGCGATCGAATGATATCGTAATAAGCTGGAGCAGATAATTTGGCAATCACTTGCAGTGAGTAGCGACTACTGAAGAGAGGATCATGAATGATTGTTCCTGGCAAATGGTCAGATGATTACTTTTTCTTCATCACGGTCTACAGGAAGTAAACAAAACCACTGAGGCAAATGCTAGAAGGACCGACTGCGAATGAAGATGAGTGCTGGGAAGAACTGTTTAGACTAAAGGGCTTCGTTTTATCCACCATATGTTGATGCACGAAACAGTCCCTCGGGAATTCGAAAGTACTTTCATAAAAAATTCGTGTAAGAAATATCGGCAACGGATTGGAAGGTACTGATAAACTGCGCAAGGAGAAGCTTTTGCAATAATTTGACCCGACCACGCTAGTGCCAGCGATGTGGATAGACGCTCGCCGTTGAAGTAGCCCATAGTAACGGCACCACAGTTGGTACAGTGTCTGACACTTGCTAAACACATGAAATGTAGCCCAAATGTAGCCGTGCTGTTTTGGGTTGTTCCATCAGGATTTTGGATTCAGTATGCAATGGGTCACTGTAGAAGGTGTGAAACAAAATTCGGGTTAGTCAGAATATTCAACGTAGACAAGGGTGTCACTACGTGGATTACTGCTGATGTTAGTATGTCGCCACTAGTGCGCAACAGGAGAGTGTTTTAGGTTAGACCTCCCTACTAGAATTTGCCGTACGGCAGCCATACACCGATGGTCAGCTGGAGCAGTGCAAACATGGTCGCAATCGATGTTCACGCCTCTGGTGGCCGTTCTAACCAAATGGTGAGCTAGTTCAACCACGAATGAAACAATTTCATTGCCTCAACCGTTTGTATGCTTGATTTTGACGAGATTGACGAGATTTTGAATTGTTTTTCAAACTTCTGACTATTAGATGAAAATCTGCTGATGGATATGCCACTAGATGGTGAGTTACGAGCTCACGTGTTCCAGGAAAGTTTTGCTTCTGGTCATTTTATCGTACTAGGCTGCATTACTAACACCCTGCAGACGAACACTAAGCGACCTAAACATTTGTGTGTGACAGAGAAGCCTGGACAACCTGTCACCCAACACTGTAATACCTGAGGCGATTTCCGACGTAACACCTACGGTACACTTTGGTCAGCGGGAGTTTGCAAGTGTTTCAGAGTACCGACATACTTCCTCCAGTATTCACAAACGGAATTCAACACACGCTGATATTAAACCAGTTTCACAGGCTGAAACTCATACTTGAATTGACCAAAGAGCAGATCCCCTTGCAAATTTTCCGTGGGCATCTCAAACCTGATAAACGACACACACCTCATTAGAATCTCGGTTAAATAAGTCTCTTGGTTACTTTGGGTGTGTGAGTTTTTCGTATAAATTGAAAATCAGGCGAAACTAACAACAGCTGTCGCATCGCCGTAAACTTTCCACTCACTGTATATGAAAAACTCAAATCCCCTCATACTCATCAATAATCAAAGTGTCGCCCAACAAGTTAATGGTTTCTGTGGGTTTAACTCGGAGAGAAGTCTTAATCAAAGATCAGTCGATTAGAGTGAAAAGAACAGTTGCATTATCTCCTCCTGAAGTGATCGGGCAACCCGAGAATTACTCACAAGCGAATATGACTGAGCGTTCAGCTATGATAATTTTTTCGTACCTTGCATGACATCTAATGGCAAAGTGGTTGGAGTTCTACACAAAGTCGCGCTAAGGATATGCACTAATGACAACCCATAGTAAACTCGAAAGAGGCTGACTGGAGATTCTATGGGGATGCGATAGCTGCAATTAAATGGGAATGGTTCTCAGTGTATGTAAGTCTCGAGTTATAGATTTGCATCCATTTCACAACAACAAGTAAGCAATAATCACACTGTGCCTGGGAGTGAGATCAGGAAGGGTACCACAGGGCTCGATAAATGACAGCTCCTCAGTCACGCTTGTAAGGACACGATATGTCAAAGAACTGTGTGCGAGGCACGCTTCAGTGAGCTCACTTGTGACGTTACGATGCGCATAATCATGGGTGGGCCGATTGTCTCGGCTTGATAGTTTTTCAATGCACTCAAAACAGACCGTCAACAAAGATAGAGTGATTGCCTTTAGTGCGTGTATTCTGGTATTGTTTTACGCCACTAATTAATATAAATGATCAGCCTTCCACCTTTTTGCAAATAACCCGCCCATTGTTTCACTCCTTCATTTGTACGTTGTATACATAGCGTGTGGATGTGAACACAGGTGGTGCATTACAAGCCGTCTACAGTAGCGTATATGTGCAGATGTTTTTGGTGATAGCCACTGCAGTTGACCAATCAGAAGACGAAAGTCACCGCCTGCGGTTCACCAAGTAACTAGTTTTACTGCAATGACAATAAACCTTTGTGTTTTATTTCAGAAGGGAGAAGAGTGTGGAATCAAACATAACGAGGGGAACCTAGTTTGGTCTATGTAATATAACTTAACGTCGCTTGTGTTGGAAAAATCTCATACAATAATTATAACTATCGAGTGAATACCTAAAACATTTTATGGAACCTTCCTTTATCCATTTCAGGAAAACAATGACACGACTTATGTTGCTTGCATATGCTGTTGGCAATATACGTTAGCCACTTAATTAGATAGTCAGTTCAAATTAAAAGTCGTGGCTAGAATGACATGATACTGAAGAGGTAGGCAGTCTTGAGCCATGAAGTCCTTACTGTGCATGGAATACAGTGTGGAGCATCAACATTTGGATGTGAATTATGCAACAACAGGGTCAGTAGACTGACTGAGTTCAACTGAAGACCGGTCTCATGGGTGCGTTTCGTTGTCGATGGTGTCGTGTTACGCTGCTTCTGGTCAGGCAGGTCTCTGCTTTGTTCCATCACGTTTGCCAGACAGTTCAGTGTATTTTCTTGTACACGTTTACGATATCACCGATATATTTCACAAGTGCCGTGATCATCTGTACTTGCAAGCGAAATGATTAACCTTAACGCCGTTTAGCATTAGGTAGACTTATTTCCCGATTTTGTTAAAAAAACATTTCCAACCTTGAGACAAAGTGAGAAGTTTTTACCGAAATTTTTTGGTCTCCATGAAAAGACGGTCAGAAAAAAAAACAATTTTGGACATAGTTTACACATTCGGCTTCTCCGGCTTTCTTTTGCCAAGGGGTTCGTTGAACATTCTCGTTTAACAGATTCGCTTCTTTTCAGTTTCCAAGGTAAACAGTAAAGTGTGGGTAAATCTAGTCGGGTTGAGTCTAGGACTCTCAAAATGAACATTAACGGGATATGATTACCTCGCCTCACATGCGACATTGAGTGCTCTTAGTTCACTCTAGTCCTTCAGCACTAACAATCACAAAGAAATGGATTGTGCTTAATAGAATAACATCAAGTATTCAGGTCTATAATGCCGGTTGTCTCACTTTGGCATCGTCGTATGCTGGAAAATGTTTTGTACACAAGAGCACTTTCATTTGTGGATCAATCTTTTCCTTGTCCGGAAAAATACGACACTGTCCTACTTGTTATTCACACGACTGTTTTCTTGTCAGCATTATGTTGCAGTGGCATACTGTCATTTGGTGGCATTCAACATAAATTTCACCCTGAACAAGTTTAGGATCGGTTTCGTGGCATCTACCACATTTAGGTTCCTTGTAATCTCAATCGTCTGATAATTTGTCACTGATCTTCCTATCATGGCTCATTGAAAATGTGCATTTTTCTGGCCTAATGGCGTATAACAGCCGGAAATCAGTGAATAACCGGACGACTACAGCAGCGCATCATAGTGGGTGACAACTAGACTTACTACGTCATTAACAAGCCTGATGTGGCGGATTCTTCAGTCCCATTGATTGCCAAGTATCAACGATCAAATAACGAAGAACCACGGTAGGTTACCAGACAATATTACCTAACAATAACACACAAACGACGGGTTAAACGAACAGGATCAACCACAGAAGGAGATGAAAGATCCTGCACTAGTTAACGTGAAACTGATTTGCAAGATGCCTACTGTTGTCTCGACCTGATCCATGGTTCACTTTCAGAAATGACCACTTTTTACTTGGTGAAGGGATAACGATTTTCTTAGCCCTTCTTTGAACATCCTCAAAGGTGGTTGATCAAAATGACCAAACTAGTAATCTTCGAATTACGGTGAATAATGAAACTTGCAAAAAATCATGTTTCACGTGATTGTCAATTCGAAATACGAGGAGATTCAGAGCCATAGTCCAAATTCACACACCTGCCACAGAACATTGCTATCAAACAAAGTTAAAACTTTAGCTTTGTCAACGAAAACTCTAAAATTAAGAAGCTATCACAAATGGAAAACAGAAATTATTGATGTATGAAATGAAATTTACCTGCTTGCCTTGGACGTTTTGTGCACACATTGAAGTGAAGGAACGATGTTTTGGTTATCATTGCCGATGGAGTATTGATCAAGTAGCAAACGATCAGTTGCGGAAGGTGCTTTCTTTTTCCAAGCAAAGCAATCTTAGTGAAACGAAGAAAAGCTTCATCAGGCCGAAAGCATCCAGATTTTCAGACAGTGTATGACGAATGAGGAGCAAGATCGCTGGTGGAAGATTTGTTTGGAATGCAAACCTATATTTAACAAAGTGCACACACATTGACGTCACCATGAATATTTTCCGTTAAGTGTACATTTTTTCCCTTATACTATCTAGTAAGTGGGGCAGGATGAAGAATGTGAGAAAGTGATTACGTTACGCTTGAAACACAATCCCCGAAGAAAGTGTACACACAATTGTCGAAACGTCTCCTAAGGCACATCCACATATTCACAACCAAAAATAAACTGTTTCGTCCTTCTCGGTTACAACAAGCGAAGAAGACAGTCTAAACGAAATTTGACATTACATTATGCGTGTCATTATATAAGATTTCGCTTACTTTCCCTCATGCTTTACTCATACTGCAAGAGTTAACTGGTAGCACGGTGTACACGGTGGATTGGTTTTCTCTTTTGCCCTACGATTTTAAGACGCTCCACACTTCTTAGCTGGCTTCAACAATGGTTCACTCTCGCGTACGGTGTATATCGAACATGCATTGATTAACTGTTAACTTTGTTTGTCTCACGCGTTAACTGATTAATGCACCGTTGAAAGCTGAATTGCTTCCCAGATTATTTAATATTTGATTGTCTGGACGTTTGGCTGCCCTCCTGATCAATTCATTTACAGACCCTCACCCTCGTAAACCTGTGCCACCTCTGCCAAGACGACTGAGCAGTGAACAATCAGAAGACAACTGCAGCTGCCCACTTGTGTTTCTTCAAGCAGCTGGCGGTTTACTTTCCACTCAGTGCACTGAACTCAAAGAAATGAACTAATGTTTACTCAGCTACATATCCGACGTGAAAACCTTCACAATATCACTATTACCTACTGTTGATAAATAAAAATACACATTCAAACTGTTGCACAGCTGTTAACCAGCAAACATTACAACAATGCAGTTTTTCAGTAATAGGTGAACTTATGCTTAGCTACTTCTGTATAGAAATAATAACGATACAGTTGATTAATTCCGTGAACTGTTACAAGAAATTTTTCTTTCGTTCACGGTACATTAATTATTGAAAGTCGAGATCGATATTAGCCCAGAAATACTGAATTAGTTTCAACGTAAAAAAACCATTAATATTAACTATAACACTTGATGGCTACCTAACTGAAAAAGGCCGATTGTATGATGTGAATTAGTTCTAATAATTTTTTATTTATTTTCAGCAAAATATTAATCTTAACTAGATTAAGGACGTGAACAACTTGAAGTATGTACCCTGAAGAACATCGGAGCAAGTAACGATTGATAAATTAACCGTCTTTAGAAGAACAAACTGTCTACAGTTGATCGAAAACATGTGAAGAAACAGCGATTCATAAGTAAATACCACATTAGTTGAAAACATGATGAAACTTTCGGCGTCTAATATTGTTTAGTGCATCCCTGTATTCAAGGAACTACATATCAACTTCCCAATGTTTTCTATTAAACGATGGTGAAACTAATTGAAGTGAAAAGATGAAGAGGGCCGAAAGTGGAGCACTTAGCAACTAATTCAAGTGGTGGGCAGAGAAGAACTTCGTATGTTCTCTAGGAACGGTCGAAACCAAACCGTTTCTACCTCCGTCCGGTTCTAGACGAATTCTTAATTACTGATGAGTAGTCGGGGATTTGGTTTATTCTCAAGTTGACCATCACTCACGTTTGATTGCAGCGTTCGCATTCAGATAGACTTTCCAGCTAGCCNGTGAGTGATGGTCAACTTGAGAATTCTTAATTATTAAACTAGCTAGAAATAGAACTGTCACATAAACAGGATTTTGGAGAGGTAGACTAACCTAATTGTTCTCCTATCGAGGCTACAATTCGTCTCTCGACTATTTGCGTGATAACGAAAAGACCAGTCTACGAGTATTGTGTTAATTGCCGAAGTCGGCATATTCGTATGGTTTGGAAGATCTGTGAAAGCCCGTAATATGATAGTTCGTATCAGGGGCATTTATTCTACGAACAGAGACACTCAGCTTACTGAGTATCTGGTTTATGGTTTATCTTAAAGCAACGAGCACTGGTCCGTCCCAATCTCGGGTTTAGCAGACGGATGCGAGCAAGGATAAAGTCGATTGTTAAATTGAATAGTAAAAAACTGAGACTTATTTACGTGAAATCTCAATGCCTTTCTGCAAAAGACTAACTGTAGACGCATTAGTTTTAACTTAACCGAGAGTCCGTTTTGCATCATGTTAAAAAGGTCTTACAAAAGCGGGTTAAAAAGAAAGCCACTTAGCTCTTCTGTTTCACAATGGCGAACACGATAAACGTACCAGAGTTTTCTGAAACGCAGTATTATTCGGATGATGCAATAGGCCAATGACCAGCGGGAGATTGTATGTGATCTTCGGGAATCTAAAAGAAATATTCTCCAGCACTCAACTCCCATGTGACATCTGGAATTCTATTTCCCCATTTAACACAATTGACTGCATCGCTTGTAACTCTTTGGTAGCAGATGTGTTATAGAGGTAGCATTTGTGACTTATCGATGGTTACGGAAAAAAACTTGATTCATCTGTGAACACTATTTACAGAGATTTGACAAACTTTACTTCTGCATGAAATAACTTTATCCTATTTTCTTACTTGTCCAAGCAAAAGACATTCATTTAGCCCGTTTGTCATTTTGAAGATCTCTCTAAGGAACTGAGACGAATTGTATAAACCAATTAGTCCCAGCAAGCTCCGAAGATGAGATTATGTTTAACCCATTAATTCTTATATTTTCCCTTCTGTCACTGCATCATATATAAATATTTAAAAAGATGGGAACAAATATCTCCAGGGACATCGCATCGTGAAGTCAAAGATATGTTTTACACTGGTAGAATAATGTTAACCAACTCATGCTCTCATCTTGACTGGTGTCCCCAAGGCTGTTTTGAGTTAGGCGACGAAATTACCGAACAGGTACGATAGCAACATTAATGGATTCACTGAAGAATCTCAAGCAAATAATACCGTGCCAGACACGTTTGCTATGCACTTCACAACAGATAATCCTCATATGTTGAGGATACCTGAAAATAAGCTGTCTCCGATTTGAGAGCTGTTCTAATGAGTAGTGAAAGCGAGCGAAGAAAAACTTTTCAAAGCTGGTTAATTTTCTTTTGGTCGATTATCTTATGATGTGCAAATATTATAAGGGTATAAGTATTATGAGGGATTACGACTAAACTTAGCAAATTGTCAAACGTGTCATAAATCCACCTCTCACCTGCATCTAATCAACATGGATATTCCAATGAAATCGCTAATTTTATTCTAGTCAGGCGAACATCTCCGTTAAAAGCCGTAAAAGTAAGCCGGTTTTAATGATGAGCACATGAAATGGGTCATACACGAATATAAACAACACTTTCCATCATAGTTTTGCAGCCCACTGTAGGTCATATCTTTAAAGCACTTTCACGCAGCTTATTCTCATTTCCGATGGGTTACTGAAGTAGGTCGTAACTCATATTCATACGTTGGAAGCTAACAGTTACATCGTTAACCCACTTCATCATCTTAAGGTTTCGAGTGGTCTGCCCTCTTTACCTTTATGATGTCACTCAATCCTATCAGTAAATATTAATAATGACGACATACCTTTTGGTAATTTGTCAATTCCTTCAGTGTTCTACTGCGGTCGCCAGAAAGATGAAATTTTCCGCTAATAAATGAGGTGTAACCTCATCGAGTCAAGTGCACTATGAAGTACCGAAAATCTGGCGCTTATTGACATGAGAATAAACCTTCTCATGGACCGGTAGAACTGCAGTCTAACGAATATTACAGCAGGAGGATAGTGCGATCTAGCTGGCTCCCAAAGCAGTTGATTTACAGAACCTTTTGGAACTGCGTATATGGGAACAAAATCCGGAGTTCAGACCAAAGAGCTTACCCAATGAGTACGCGTCCTAACCAGATCGGACGAAGGGACGGGCAAAGACACTACTGAAACCGCATCCAGATTAACTGGCTACGGACATGTTGTGTGTGCACACAGTTCCAGTAAAGTCGCTCGGTATCATCATCCCAATGCTTTGGCCTTCACGGACCAAGATCGGTAAGATTTGTTCACACAGTGTAACCATTTCGCCGCTTGAAAGACAGCAGTGGACTCGAGATCAGCACGCACCGGTGAGTAGAAACGGATAAAGTAAAAATACGATACTTTGCTAACCGACTGTACCATCACCACAGTTTTTTTACCGAACGAATGATAATGATATGCTGTGTTTGTGGACGAAACATTTACAGATCACTAAAAGACTGATAAAAACCGCACGGTAATCCCATGGAATCTGAGGCACGTCATCCCATTTCTAGACTGATCGCGTCATTTTCGAACTCTGATGTGACGTATTATAGCCAAGCTGTCGGAACAATTAACGTCGTTTGGCTCCTGAGTTTTGTGGCCTCCTCACAGAGTCGCATCATTCCGCATCCTGCCAACATGTCTTATTTGACCATTTTGTCCGTGCTTTAATGGAGGCAACTTGTTGCTTTATAGAGTACGGTATCGATAGCTCACTAGAAAGCATTTTCCAGACTGTGGTGTTTTGCTCGCCTGAAGCCCGATTCTTTCTGGAAAACGACACGTCCAGGATGTAAAAGACGTTTAGTTCGTGTCGACACAAAACACTCCATCATCATGATGAGGTGATTACGATTATGACATGATAATTATGCAGGTACCGATAGAGCTGAGCAGGGTGGGGTAAGGGGCGTAAAGCACCTCTTAAAAGTGGATAAGGAAAGACACCGGTTTTCCAGTAGTCCCCTTGGCCTGGACTCCAAATTGTTGCCAAGTACAGAGCTCCAAATGTATGTTTGTATATGGCTAACCTATGATGAAATAACGTAGCCATGTGGAACGGCTGTGCACTGTGTTCCAGGCCATCTTTGATATGTATATATATGTAACTTATCTCTCGGAGGGTTTGCTGAAAAAATTATTACTAACGTTTTCTAACAAAATGATTCCTTTTATTGACTGAAGTTGTTACAGTTGGTTTGACGATAAGACATCCAGGAGCGTCTTTCCATTTTGCTTCATTGGGTGCACGTTTTACTGTGAGATCCGCTTGAAATTGTTTGTACTGAACGTAGAAAAATTTGTCTTCAGTGTTCCCAGAGCAAAATGGAAATATTCTCCTGCACAACTTCATACATTTTTCAAGACTTATCTACTTTGGAGCGAACCTGTTGGTGTCAGACTAAACAATACACAGCCCCTGGGTTCTAAAGAGAAAGCGGTGTGATCCTGTTTTGCTGTGCGTCGCCAATAAATCCATCAAAGTAAAGGTGCAAACAGCCACGCAGCTTTTTCTGCCAATTTTTGGCTAAAAGACATTTCATAATCTAAGACATAATCGCTTTCAACCCTACCCCATTCAACCAAAGATAAATAAATCACCGCGGTACTTTCATACTGCGATCAATCTGAAAATAAACTGCAGTTTTTTGAACGGTAATCTAAAATATGTGGGCAGTTCAAAACCACTGAAAACGAATGTAAACAAATTTTGTGGTAGTCGCTCCCACAGAATATGGAAGATGCGCTACTTTACTTTGAAGTCATTTCAAATATGCGTTTCATACACCTTCAGCGGTCATTTTCCACTAGTCTGTTTTTGGTTCATTTACAGGCAGTATTACGGGTTTTCCGATAATCTTAGAAAACACGTTCCGAGTTAGTCTTTCAAGGATTATGGTTAGGTATTCGTCGACGAATAAATTGAGAATGATATAGTATTACGGGCAATTTTCACTACTTTGTGGCCTGGCTACCGTGGATAATCTCAGAAATGATTTTCGTAATTAATTACAAAGCTCGAATACAAAAATCCCGTGGAAAGTTACCCAAAGTAGATGATCCACAAAGCACTAAAAGTCGCATGTGACGTTGTGCTGTTTTCAGCTCATTCATTGAAAGCACATGAAATACAACGTTTGAACTCGTTGATGACATTCACATCACATATGGTGCCCATATTCTCCAACAGCCAAATATTCTGTCTTCAAATAATGACAACGGGCTACTTAGCAGTCCGAGTTTGGCACATTAATGGCGATATAATTTAACCGTTAAAGAAAGTGAAAGTTCCTAATCACGTGTACTTAAAGTAATGTCCAATAAAGGCGCGTCTTAAAAAATACGTAAACGCCAGAAAACTACATCAAATTCATTCTGATGAACATTATCCAGACTGATTCCCAGAGCTGTCGAAAATGGTTAATTCAATTCCTTTGAATATATTGAGTAGAAGAGTCAAGAATAGCATAGTTAAGTTCAAGGCCGACGGTTGATAGAAGAAATTTCTCATTGAAGTTGGTCAGGTGGCAGATGACACGGCAAATAACGTCACACAACTGCAGAAGTAGCATCTCCACAAAAGTGCTTCTAGTTAAGGGTTCCACATAGTAGGACTAACTTGAACATACGCCCAGAGGGATGGAAAGAAACAGTCAGTGTTTTATTAACGCTGTTGACTACGCATTATCCGGCACTAAACCTAATACATACTAGTGGGTTAATGTGAACGTCTGTAGAAGATGTCGCTGCGAGCTGTCAACTGGGTTGGACAAACGAAACCCGAATTAGTTCCTCAACAACAATGACAAAGTGTTTTGCTTTCTAAGTACAACAGATGTTTGTTAAATTCGGCGGGGAAGTAAAAGCATCCCCAGACCTTGTTTTCACTAAATGTACATGTATGGTATGAACTTCAAGAATTATCCAATTGCTAATTTTCATGGTAAGTAGACGGAATTTCAGCTACAAGTATCCTTACGCGGTCATAAATTCTATAGCACATGATTCGAATAAAATATATTCAATATACTCTGAAAGAAACACTAAAATTTTGCATCCTGAAGTTTTAAGTCATACGCAACAATGCTGTGCCCACATTGGTCGGGATTGTTTAGATCCATGGTGTTTCTTTTGCTTTTTTTCAAATGTGCCAACGGAAAATTTTCGTTTGTCGACACGTTCCATCCAGCGACTATGGTTACAATATGTTTGCTTGTCTGTCTAGTATAAATGCTCTGCGGCTTAGTAAAATAGTTATTTGTAAACAGGTGTGTTAGCGTAACGTATGTATCGTATTCGGTAAAAGTATTGGATTAATCGAAATACACTTCTGTGTTGCTCACTACCTTAACTGAAACTTACTGGTCGGTTTGTGTGAATGTATGTCATTAGTTATCTGAAGTTATTTTATTAAAAATGATTTATTCAGCATTACAATGGTACTTTTAAACCAAAATGCCACGATTGTTAGAGCCAGTGTATACCCACAAAATTCTCAAAAGCGAAGTTATCAGAAATGCGGTTTTCAGTTTCCGTTTGGCTTTCAGTGCACTTCCTGAATATTGGATGCCATCGGCGAGCTGGGTAGCAAACGCTTCGAAAGTTACTTACGCTTTAGCGCTAGGTGCGAACTTTAACTGAGCTAAACATAACGTGATAAAAGCGATGATGAGAATAACAGAATAGTTACTACATCTCTTTCTAAGGCGATCAGGAAATCTGAGAAATATTCACAAGCGAATGTGATTGAGCGTTTAATTGTTGTAATTAGGTTACATTTAAGGTGGTTTCATCGGATTTGTGGTCCACATGGTTGCCTCATTAAATCGTGGTCAGAACCAAAGTCCCGGTCGTTGCAAGAATATGTTATACTGTCGAGTTCTAAGGATGAACAAAACTTGAGTCCAGTGCTTCCTTATAAACGGGCTAACAAAAACGTATTTGGGAATTCAAGAGCTACTGGTATATTTTTCATCCAAATCTCCTCGTCCCTAAACAAAATGACAACAACCGTCTTATGTGCTTCTCGGTAACATTTTCGAAATGATCGGCTATAGTGGGCCTTATCAGTATTTCACCTAATCAATCCTAGAGGACAAAATTACTTCCTCATATTCGTACACGAACTAGTAGATAATATCAGGTAATATAGTCGAAATGTCACTTATGATAGCGTTCTACAGAATTTTCTGCCGGTTTCGGCAAAACGTTTGAAGGTTTTCAAGATCACAGTGTACGAAGATTCTGTCTCTGTGGTACTGTACATCAATTCATAGGGGTCATGTGCGATGAACTCAAACACTGTTACCTGGCCAACTGCTTAATGAATTCACATATTATCTAGCTATTCAAACAGTGAAGGATGTCGGTAACTGGAGTGGACTCTGAATTGATTTACATGAAGTCTAATTTGCATATAGCAGAGCATATCCAATGAAAAGTGATTGCAATGTTAGCTATAATTTCTATCTCCTGGATGACAGATCAAAGGGGACTTTCTAAGAGGCCCATCGGAAGTGAGCGCTTTATGCAGATCAAGAAATTGTTACAAGAAGTTGGTTAGAACGCTAGAAACATTATTCGCAATGAGATTTGACGAGCACAGCCCAAAATCTAACTGTTATGATCCGCACGTACACAAAATTTTAACAAGAAGTAGAAACTGACATTGTCACGAAAAGCACAACTACCCAGATATGTTTGATGACAAGTTTTTTCACAAGTGGAATAAACACCAGTAGTGTTATTTGGTTCCTCTGTAATTGCCTAAGTTCCACACCCAGCCTTCCGAAGTTTTCGTAGGCTATCTTTCATCTTCTTGACGCAATTCGACATTTTTTTAATTGTCCAAATCACCTAGACTGGAATGAGAAGTCAACGTTGGGCGCTGAGGACAGCAGGTTTCTGCTAGTTCCTATCATTCTGTAGAAATATATACGCTCATTCGTCCATCCGAACGTGCCATGTTACGTTTCCAAAGCACTTACCCCCATAATTTATCGGTTCAGCAGTAAACTGAGTCAGATTCTAGATGAGACCCAACTGTGAAAAGTCAGGGCTTCGGCTGGATTCGAACCAGCGACAGACACGGCATGCAATTTCCGAGCTCCCGGNTTTTCACAGTTGGGTCTCATCTGAATTCATAAATCTGCCACACTACTTGAGTCAGATTCCTCAAACGTGGAGAATAGGTTAGGGAATCTTTATCGCAATTTCAACCCGGTTGTGACTGAACTAAACAACACGTGTAATACGTGAGGATCAATCGTGTGTATACGAGTAACGCCAGTCAATGCAGTTCAGTGTTTATGCTTAGATCCAAAAATTGAGTGTCAAACATTTTCATCTTATTTGTTCTGCCGCAGTTCTTATGAACATGTAGTTTCTGAGTGACAAAACATCTCAGAACAGTGTGTGATTGGCAGACGTCACAGTGGTTCAGTGACAGCACCAAATGCCTGTAAATCACATGGTAACAGGTTTGAGCCGCGTCTAACTGTCGAGATTTGGACAGTTTCAGTGCTCGACCCACGTGTGTCATACGACGTAGAAACCGCAAACCACGTGTTTACGACAGTTAGTATGTTTCAGCAACCTTTTGAGACAAATCGTTTTGCATCGAGTTAAATCAATCCACCAATTTACGCGATAATTGAATTACGCGACTTCACTTTGGCGCAATACAAAAATTTGGAGACGGCTTCAAGTCATACAGATGGGCTTTATAGTGGCAAGATAGTTATGACTTGACATCAATTTTAAATAACGGTATGAACAGATTACGAAGTATATGCACGACCTGGCTTTATCGTTTTCAGAGGAAGGAAAGAAAATTGTGGGTATTAGAATCAAACGTGCAGTTTATTGCCACGTCCAGTTATATGTTCATCAGGTTCAGGTGAATTGCTTTGCGAACAAAGTAAGGTTCGGATAATTACTAATATAATCCCTATATACTTTTCTAACTTGTACTTGTGGTTGATTGTTTTTATTTTCTTGAATATTTTAAAATTCTCTCAGTCTACACTGAAGGTTTCGGGTTAAGTGACAACAAGTTCTGTTTCGTTTTGATGATCACCAACCCAGTTATCGATTGAATGACCGACTGCACGTAATCTGTCCGTAAATCAGTTGTTATCGTACATTCACCCCGATAGCTAAGGTGCTCGATTTTCTTACGTCATCTAAGTCGCAGGAGTTGAAGGTGAGCTTTAAGATGAAAATAACCAAAGGTTAAAAACACGTGGCAACACATCGTGAGATAAAATAGCCAGACAACCTGGTAATATTATTAATAGCTATTTTCATTTCAAGATCGCTCCTTTTTGGTTGAATACGACTGACTCAGTAAAAAGTTGCTAAATAAAATCAAAGAACATAGTCATCACATAAGTATCAATGCACTTCAGTTGAGTTTCCTGACAAGTAGTTGGTAAGAAATATTACTATCTTACTAAATAATCTCCGTACAGGCCTTCTGAATCCGATTGTGCTCGGTGAATGCAATTTCCATGTTACAACAGCTTTGAATCTCGTCATACGTTCCACCAACTTTCTATTAATGGAGCAAGTATTCCCCATAGGTTCCATAATGAGTTTAGCTCAGGGTGATAAGCTGACTAGTTCAAAAGATTCCATGCAGAGTAGAGTCCACATCTGTACGACGTTAGACACTGTAATGGCTGTGCAGTTGCGCTGAAATGTGACTCCTGTTGGAACGTGTGATTCAGTGAGTGGCAACGAAGAATTTCTTGTATACAAGCTTGGGAATTATGACTTTATTCGCCTTATTGGTTAGCCAGTTCATTTACATTCCTTGCAGTTGGTGCCATTCCTAAAGTCAACATATGTACAATCGTTACGGTCGCTATCAGTGCACAGCCCTTTTATATCAAGTTCAAAACAGCTCTGTAACTATACTTCAAAGCGTTTTGAGTACTCCACAATTAAGATACAACTTCGCGGTGCGTCATAGATGAAAGTACTTTTATATGAGAGGGAGGATTTTAACCGTTTTTATCGTGGCTTTTTTTTAAGTGCAAACATTTCTATTGAGATTGTTATTTTGTGAGAACATTCGGGGTGAATATATACACACGTTCAACGTTGAGGTATCACCAAAACTGCCTTTAATATTTAGAGGTACTATGGAACAACAGAAAGCAACATACTCGCTAGTGACCGTGTTTTTACACTGTTGTAGTACTGAAAGACGATACATGGAAGTGGGTTAGAACAGATGTTTCACACTGCCCTACATCAATGAAATAACAGGCGACAAAGAGAAGATCAGCTGCTTCTATACTACTCACCAAAATACCCGCTACTGTTCTATATTGTGTGGTTGGGAAACTGTTAGACTGACAGACAGTAAACGTGGACTTTTGCCTTAAATTCATGTGTCATGACAATAATCCATCCACTGACGGATGAGTTAATAAGTGCAAATAATCAAAAATATATTCAAAACTAACAGCACTTTAGGTGAGGAAAAAACGGACAAAAATCTTGCAACTATAAGTTTGTCATTACGTGGGGCTTGTTTTCCTATCCGACAGCTCTCTCAAAAAAGCTCGCTGATGATCGAATCATTCACAAATTGGCAGACAAGGCATCCCACTTTCAAGCTAGTTTAAAATTTCAAGGTCATTGAACGTGTTACCTTCTAACAACTTTATGGAATTTTTATTTCATGTATAACCTTACCAGATTGTCTGCAGTGAGGTAGGCATTCCGAAGACAATGAAGGTAATGACTCAACCGGCCTGGACTCCGTGTTTTCAGTAGACCCTTTATCACTCATGAACCTGTACATTTCCCACGTACATGCTAGCAAGCTGCTACCATGCCTCCATAGCGGGCCAATTTTTGCCGACTAAGAACGTTACAGTGATGGTCATATACAGAGATTCCCAGTGCTTCTTCTACAAGAACCAATCCTATTTCGGATTAATGAGTGAGAACACAACGTACTCATGAAACACTCCTTCATTCGACCGCGATTGGTAAGTTTCTACGATACTTTGCTTGACAAAACTTTGCAAACGCAAACCATCTTTACAAACTCTTCACTGGCGATGATCCAAACTGATGACTGCTTCAAGCAGTTCACTGACTTTAACAAAGTCGGGGGTAAGGTGAACTCAACCGCATAAAACTTCACTAAGGAGGCTCATAGTGCAGGTCACAAGTATCACTTAAACCGATCCATATTCTGTGCAGTATAACAGAGCACGGCACTGACGTTTATCTGTTTAATATCAGTCAGTTTACTATCTGGCACAAACTCCACTCATAAACGAGCAGAACCTTCAGTTTTCCATTAACAATATAGCTCGTCTTGTGGATGAAAATAAACAGGAAAATGCTCTGTCCGAAGTCCTCTCAGGCAAAGAACATCCAGAGCGGCTGCCCCAGATGCACAGTCTACGCTCAAAAAGGACCTACAACGCCCTCATGAAGTATTATCGGGATCTGTGCACTCTCGACACAGCTCCAGACATCGGGTTGAGAAAATGAATCAAATGCAGGTAAGGTAAGTACCCAGGATTCCTTCACATCGCAACACTACCCTCAACCGATCCTTCTAGGTCAAGTTTCATACGACCTCACCATCTAGTTTCTCATTGCTTGTTTCGCCCTTATAAACGGATTTTCTGTTGACAAATATCAGACACGGGGCGTGGATGGCCGCACGGTTTGAGACAAGACGGCTATCCAAAACGAAGAATAGCCTGCAATCGAACAAAACAAATGATGGTTGACATTGAGGTGATCAGGGTCCGTCAGTGACTGAGGTGTACAGGGTGCCACATCGCGGTCTTCCACGCAAAATACATTATTAAATACAGAACGTCTATTAGCTTATAAAATTTCAATGGGTGGTCAACATTTTTAATGAATCGTGCCCTGAACAATAAAGCTAAGGTCAGGTGTTTCTTTTATGCAGTTCGATAATGACGTTGTTCATTGCTACCACAGTCAGGTACAGATATTTTCGAGTATTTAGTGCGTTACGGGAAATAACAGAATGCAGTGTAGAAAGCGCTCTTAAATATATCTGAAATTCTGTCTGTGAGAACATATGGAGACATGAGAAATAAAGAACATCTGCCTGGTCTTTGTCCACATGTGTTGGCTGAATTACGAAGTACCGGGCGCACAGATGTTGACTCGTTTAAACCCAGTAAAGCAAATGTTTCTGTCTCATGACTGTACTATCGCCATCTTACCTTGAAGCACAACTCGTCTTCATGGACACAGAAGAACGCAAAGAACTACTGATCCATGGCTGTGGTTATAGTCGAGTTTATGTTAACAACAAAAGACTCATACAAGTGAGCTTTGAAGACACAATACAGTAAATCAAAGAATGTTTGTCAAAGTGGTTTGCGAACCTATTATCCGTTGTTCTCCCTCGATAAAAAGGTCAGTTGTATTAACTTGAAGCGGTATAATTCAGAGAAAGAACTTGGATGAGTGAAATAAACTGACCAGTAGAACCATCAGCAACTCCGAATACCTTCCACTCTTTTATTCTGTGAAAGCAAGTTGGCTCCGCTGCCCCACCCGGAGTTGCTGATGTAAAACCTGACCCGCGAGTTAACAGGCCGCAGCGTTCCTCTTAAGATCTTACAGCCAATGCCATGGAAGTCCGAAAAAATTGACAGTAAGCGTCTTAGTGTCTGATGCTGGTTATCGTTGCGCGCGTTAAAAACTCACTGGGTTTACACAGAGCTTTTTCAATGAACTTTGAGTGTTTCGATCGTACTGGAGTGGTTGTCCTAATCACCTCACTAGCAAAGTAAGCAGTAACCAAACCCCGTAAACTCTTGACTAGTACACAGACGTTGTGATTGCTGTCTCCGTTTTGATCAGAACAAAGCTGATGAGGAAAATTATAGAAGGAAGCTTAGGTTTTAGGGAGTAACATTCGGTTATTCAATGTGTGATAACATACAGAACATTGGTCAAACTTTGCCCACATTTTGCGTCTCACCTTATTAACACTGTTAACTAGCAGATCAACTACATCAAACAGGGGAGTAAATCCAAGCAACCTGATTCAAAAGCAAACTCTCCGATAATATCTGCGGAGTCCATTTTAGAAGAAACCACACCTGTCACATGTTCCGGCGGTCACTTGATGGACTCTGGCTTGACATAGTTCGGGGAACAGTAAAACAGCAGAATGTATCTTACAATTTTCACAAGAGTCAAGGAGAAATCGAAGCACAACTGGTCAGAATTATGCGGAAGACGCCCTCGATCAGGTTTATATGTTTCGGTTATTTGTCCTGTTGTTACTGCGTAGTTTAGTTGGGTTTTTAAATAATGCAACGGCATTCCACTTCTTTCATGGAGGCATTGAGACTACTTCAATCATAAAATATGTGCTTGCTTCATCAGTTTCGGAGGTCTGTTTATCCAAAACTGCTATCTTACACAAGCGTCTTTTGCAACTGGGACGATTTCCGTGAATAGATGTTTTTTCGTATAAATTTCACCCTGGAAAAGGGGCAGTGTGGTAAACGTTATCACAAGGATGTCCACCGGGTTCATTCTTGTAGATTACAGTGAATTTTTTCCACACTTTGGTTTAACTCTCTACAAATAAACCATGTGTACGAATACAACAATTTCTAAGGTATCTTCAGGAAAATACAATGCTCACATGCTTTTCTAGTTAACTCACTCAGTGTATTAGACACCAAGCTGTAAGCCTTGTGATTACTTCTAGAAAAATTGATGGTCATTCGACTTTTTGCGAGATTCCTACTAAACGAAAACATCAATTTTCGGTTTGTGAAAACATTCAGCACATAACTAAGAGTATCCGTGGTAAGTCAAGTTCTGGCCCTATTTAACCTCACTTGCATATATGTAGCCAAAATGCAACCGAACTAGAATTAGCCAGTTAATTGTCTGGTTGAAACCACGACCACTGTTCGATCCACACATCGTCTATCCATCACAGTTGACTCGACATGTGGTTGTTTCGCATTCCGCGAGCTTCACGAGTGGACCTATAATTATGTCATGGGTGGTTTCAAAACCACTTCACTCTGCTTAAAAGAAATAAACACTCTTTTAAAAAATGGAAAATTTTGTCTATTAGTTGGTTACTAAAAACAGGCAGTTCACGGCAATATTTTTGGGAGTGCGTTCAAAATGTCGGGCGACAACATAATTATTTCACGAGGTGTAGGCGGTAGTTCCCCATTTTGAACGGAGATGATAAAAACCACCTGGTTTCTGAGAGAGCAACAGTTCCTCAGTGTAAATTCGGCTAATAAAGATGTCCATCATATCGATAAAAATGTTAATCAACATTTTGACTCTGATTGATCAGAATGTAAAAACTTACTCCAAGTGGGATTTGCTACCCCTTGACTGCTCCTGTCTAACGGTACTGTGGTTAAAATTGTTTAACTGACTCTTTTAATACTATGGTCGTTCGTATGTGCGGTACGCGACTGCCACTCCGGCTGGTAGAGTATTGGTACGTTCTTGTTGAGTTACAAGTTCCAAATCTCAGACCAAAATCTTTCTTGATCATTTTGCGTGTGTATATTAGTCACGATATGAAACAAAGAAAAATGCTTTCAGTACATGCCTACGTTTGGTTAGGATAAGGATATCATTCGGAAGCCATGTCGATTTGTCGTTTCTGTATTTCACTATAAGAATGTTGATTCTCTGTTCAAAAACAATGTAAAAGTTTGCAATCTATCTGAATTTGTAGAATATAACAAGGCAGAAACTAACTGAAACTTGTCAATAAAACGAGACCAAGCATCATTAACTGTCGCTGTCTCTGATCTTAGTATGGTGTCTTGAAAATAACATGTTGACAACCTTTACGAAATCTTGTTTGATCACGTCTTTTGACATTCTGATTTACCTCCCCTGAGTGATAGAGAGAATGGTGCTTCGAAAAGTTGTCAGAAGTTGGCCGCCGTTTTACACGCAATTGCTGCTGCCAGTCGACCAAACCACTATCAGGACAGCCAGCATAATGTAAATTGGCAATGATGTACCCATTCATACTCATAACGATGGCAATATTTCAACATTCGACGTGTAGGTTTGAGCTGAACAGGTGACACAGCTATACCCACCTCAACTGTTACACTTAGGCACAACAGCACTACGTCCAACGCGGGTTGACGAGGCACGCAGTTCGACAAATCTGAATGTACTAAACGACCAGATGGAAAAGTTACTGTTTGTCAGAAAAGTTTTCTACGTATTTGCATTCTTGTGTACGGAAATATGCAAATTTAGCTTCTCTCAGACCGGAGGTAAATTTAATCGTACTAATAAAAAAATACACACTGGGTGTAAACTTGTTCAACAGATCTAGTTCGCTTGACAATGTGTTCGTTTCGAGGGTTGGCATCTAGTAAAAATGCATCTATATATTTCGGTGTCAAACATTTATTTGACAAGGAGTGAGTTTCGAGCCCAGCGTTACCTGTCAGTAAAGAGGTAATTAGAATTAATCATCGTTTACTGAATTTAAAAAATACCGCAGCAAATCATTCACTGGTTCGTTAATGACAGTGCTGGAAGGCAACCGTTAACGGATGATCAAGCACGCAGAGTAACCAGCAACTGCTAAGTAATTAAAAGCTGGGACAGTGCAAAATTACCACAAAACCAAAAGAAATAACTGTCTCTCTGCACCAAAATAGATGAGTAACCATCAATGTAGGCGGAGTACTTAGAAGGCATATTTGTTTTTTTGTCCCTGATTTCGTGTATCATTCTTAGGCCTGCCCGCAATTTTAGATTTCTACATATCTTGTACGTCACATTTGTGTCGAATTTCCCATATGTGTCTGCTTGCAACTAAAGCAAATTCTCACATCCTGGACGTCTGTTTACCATGGTGATATGTTGTGTAGTGAATGTCTTCTGTTCGACAAATTAAAAAGTGAAGAGAACTTGAAACACTGTTAATTGATGTCAAGATGGGACAACCAATTTTCTCTCCATGTTTTCAGTTCTATTCTTCACGTTGTTACCTTGAAGTTTTCTGAACGCACCTTACTTGGAATGGCTTTTAATCGCCCACATGCTAACCGTCTTAGACAACGGGGTTTCTTGTCCGTGAACTTATAACGTCATCATTGTTGGACCACATTGGTTAAAATTGACCCGATATGTTCGGCCTGTTCAATTTCCCGTAGGACTTGATTCTGTTCATATGTACGTTGCTGATTTTGTTTTACTTGTGCTTAGACTAGTCACTTACAGACTGAATCCCGACTTGACGAAATCCGTGCTACAAATCGATGAGGTCAAACCACTTGTCCGGTAGGTCCATTGTGAAGCGAATTGATTGACTACAAGTTTGTCATCTATGATTGCAAACCACAATACAATGCTACCTCTTATAGATGATTCGGAACAAAGAAAAACCACTTCAAGGTGATTTGGATTGTTAGTGAAAAGTGAACAGTTTTGGGAAACACTGTCAACTCTTCTTTCAGGTAGCTTCTACAGTGTTTACCATTTTTCAGTTGCGGGCCTAAACAGCCAATTTCACGGTATTCACTGATGGGTTTGCTTCACAAAATATTAATTGTACTCGCACTCGAGTGCATATATGAGGGGCCAGCCTCCCTTGAAAAGCAGTGTCAAGCTCGCTGATGTAAGAGGTTGAAAGTAGCATGTATTTTCGTAGCAAGTGGGAATCTGACTTCCATCACCGTTGATTACTATTCTCTCGTTATTATTTCAAGCACCACTAAGTTACTGGATCTGAATGCTCAACGAAAGCGTCGTACGAATAACACTCATTTGGTTTGACTGTTCTTCAAAGTCAGGTGTAAGAAGCACAACAATTTGCGACAAAGTGAGTACTGGCAAGATTGGTGTGTGATATTCTGGAAGTAACAGAATGGCGGAATTTCAGCCGTCTTGTGCACAGCTAGTCGTGTGTTAGAAGGTTGCAAGTGGAGAACGGACGGAGCTCACACAAGCTTCAATACGAACATGTTTAGAAAATCTGACAACTAGTGGCAAAAGAAATGACTTTTGTCGGACATGATGATATAGTGAAACTTGAGTTTGGGCGTAGCGGTTGGTAACCACTTAATTGGTATTATCCAGTTACCAACCGTGAAACTCTGCAACGGTAAACGTTCTCAAATAATAGCCCAAAATGCTAAGATAAAGAATTCCAAGGGGACATGTTACAAGTTGTTTCATTCTTGCTTCGACTCAATAGATGAAGTGAATCTCAGTGGGGTATCTCTCACTGGAGTAAGGCTACAGGATAGAAACGCTAAAAGAACGTCTGTCCGTCGGGTGTCTGGGAGGAAAATTCAGCAAGAACTGTTGAACGGAGTGAAAAATTTGATAACCGCCAATATGCAACAAAAAAGCTAGGTCGGAACCTCATGATGGATTAGTAAATATTTAATCACCGTGCCCTAGGTTGCAGTAACCAGCGTATGGTTAGCAGAGGTATTACAAGGTAGACCACGTTGACAACTAAGATTCTCAAGTGAAGCTTGCGTAACAATACTGGTTTTAGGAGATTTGAGAGCAGTCTAAGCAGATTAGTGGCATCAGTCAAATTTAGTGGTTATTTTTGGATTAGTTATTTTGTTTGCTTTCACTCAGTTCACGTGATTCGGATGTACCTAGTGTAGGCGGACTGTCGGATTGAAGAGCACGTCACACCATATTTTAGGCCACTGTCTGCTGAATATGGTAGACCAAAGAAGCAGTGTCCCAATCAAACGATGATGAATGGATATGCCGCTAGGCAAATTCAGTGGAGCTGGACCATATGGCTGTAGAAGACTGTCGGTCCAGATGTTCTATTCAGAGAGGATTTATCATTCTGATAGAACTCTATCTTCACAACCGATTAAATGAGCGTATGCGTAATGCATTTTCGTTCCCGTACTTTCCTCTAGAAGCAATAAAACGGTGTCACACCATTTTGTTTCCTTAGTAGCACTCTTTTAAACACAATTTAGAGCCGTTGCGCGATTTGACCGAAGATAGTTTATGTCTAGACATTTCCGCCCACTTCCTATTTCAGTTCAGCTAAGGAAGAATGTTCCCCCCTTGTAAACCAGTGAAAAAATATGACCAACGTTTTCTACTGTCACCGTAGAAATGAACATTTTACATTTCTTGAGGTTGTTCAAACTCTACTTTGACGACTCCCAAACGTGAAACATTCACGCAACCTACGGAATAATCTAAACTTGAAATGAACTAGTCTTTGGCATTTATGTCCACTGAACTCACTGCACACCGGTCAGCTATCCCGGTGTACATAGAATACGAGCTGGAGTTTTTTAAGGTACACTTCTGTAAAAGTCCTTACTAAGTTCACTTGACTCGCTCACTGAGTCGCACTCGTTGTTAGCCAAAAGCTTTTACTGGGAAGCAGTACATTCGATCGAAACAGTATAAACTCTTTGGATCACTTAGTTAAAGCGAATTAAAGTACAATTTATTGAGTTATTGTTTCATCTTTCAATCAAATACCAGCTGTCTTCTGGTCATCTAAGGGAAATCGCGAACGAAAGAGCTAACACCCAGTGCTGCTCGAATAATGTGAATGTTCGACTCATAGCTTCTACCGTTTGATGTCTCATTCAGTTCAGGACATTGGACATAAATACGTACTGCCAGGTAGGAGGCTGACACACGATTTGCCCCAGAGAAGTTCATGATAGGACAAGAAGGTGGCGGAGTAAGTTTGGCGAAATCCAGCTAGCTAGACTACCTCTTAGATCCATTCGCTGCAACCTCAGACTATCCTGTCTAATCTCTAAGGGACGGATTCACCTAAAGCTAACGGCCTGCAGAGTCTTAATTTGGGTTCCCTCCCAGTGAGATTCATTTGACAGTTCAGGTGGGGGAGGAAAAATACGAATGGAACATGCACAGACCTATCAGAAAAGTGGAGCGGTAATATTCGAATGCGGCATTCATCCTTGGAAACCAGTTTGTTTTCAGGTTGCGTAGTTCCTATTGCTGGGCATGACTGACTGAATTCGCCAGATTGTGTTGTCAACTTTATAGGCTGACCTGCAAGTGACTTTAAAAAGTGATCCTACAAGATACATCACTTACCGACCATACTGCTCAAGTCATTTGAGGCAATCTAGAACTCATTGTTCTATACATTTGAATATAAATGATTAGTATACAGAGTATCCAGTAAAACAACGAACTGTGACTATACCGGTGCTTACAGGACGCAGTGAGCCAGTGATTACAAATAGGTAAAACCTATAATTTTGTTTATAACGATGATTACATAACTTGATGAGCAGTGGGAAAGCTAATCAGCCAAGGAGAAGGGGTCCCGTATTCCGATAAGGCCATCCTAAATAATCTCAAATAAAGCAATGGATTCATCCATCTTGAGAAATAAAAAATATGGAGCCTAATCTACAGTTGCATTTGCTAGTATTCCCTGGAGGAATGTGACGATTTAGTAGAGACAATCCTTTTTGGCAGAAATAACTGGTTGTAGTCGAAAAGAGAGTGAGTTTTTCTCACTTTTTCCATTGCACCTTAGGTTGCCGGTTCAATTCATGTCAGGTTTTCAGTTTTTTAATCCGAATGATAACATTTCAATCTTATAATATGGGCAATTTTAACTAATGACTATTATTCTGACGATATTTTGACCTCAACTGCGCTAGAAACGATTACAGAATGCAACCCGATATTTAAGATGATAATTTACTGGACATATGTTCTATACTTTAAAAGGTAGACAAAATATGGAGCATCAAACTTTTAGGAAGCTTACTTACAACAAACAGCACATTATGTCAACTTTCAGTGAATAAAAGTAAGAGGCAACGAACGAACTCTGAGTATGTGTAATGTATACAATGGGGATAACTTGCGTCCGTCAATTTGCCGGAAGATCTCCGAACATCTGCACTGAATGTTACAACAAAACATGACTGCTGGATGCCGTTAGCTGCAAGGGAGCCAGCCACAAATCACTTCGGCCCTTCATCAGGAGGTATACAATGCAACAGGAGAATAGCACAGTAAATGTGAAAGAGTGAAAACATACACAAACTATACAGCTTACTACTGACAAGTTGGTAATACATTCAGTCGCCACCCCAACCACAGATAGTTACAACCATTGCCGTAATCTCTATGACCCTATAGTACTAGTTAACCAATATATATCAAGTCTAATGACAAATAGTCTACGATATTATGTATACATCTTAATAGGTTACTGTAGAAGTGATGTCAGTAAACACAATATTACCCAAAGTTTATTGCATCACTCGAAATAGGAAGGATTTTCCATATGCTGGCCTTAGAAATGCCACTAGACGCAACGATCAAACCTTCATTCTGCAGCTGTGGTCTTAGAAGACCTATTCATGCAAATATCAACTGGAGTTAATTGGCCAATTACTATGCTTCCATGTGAGGCGACCAGACGAATTCGATGGTGTTCACAAACAAAGAAAGTTGAAACGTCACGCTTTATCTAAGTTAGGGTTAATAGTGTGTCGGTCAACGCATTACCTTCGTGCAACGTGTGTCGCAGTTTAACTCAATGGTTTATAGTACTGGAGAGTTATAGCGGAAACATATGCACTAGTCCAGTGCATCACATCTACTGATATCTAACGAGGAATCTATCTGACGCCGAAGGCGCGATCATTTATTGGTAATATCGTACAATATCCCTTTCGCAAACGAATAAAGTTCATTTTTGGCGGTTGCAACCATGGGCTACAATTAACTAATGCGAATTTATCATCATCCCAAACAAGTCTGTTCCTTAAACCAACGCAGCTGAAATAAACATATTTTGGCTGAAACCCCTGCTCACGTTTGACGTTCACAAATTCCATTTATATAAGAAAAGACTCACAGTGTCCTTGACAGCAAAAACTCCATTTATAAATTGATCCTTTTGTGTCGGTTGCTTTTTGAACAATTTTGAGTCCAATGACGAAAAATCACTCGATTTTTGTTAAACTTATTTGGTGAATTCCAGATTTTCCAGTTTTCATTCATCACTGCAGCTTTACATCAACAAATGTTCGACGATGTCCAAATTTACTGTCAATTAATTTCCGCAAACATGCTGTAATATAACCACGAGTACCCTGCCAGACAATTTCCCCGAACAACATTTCAAACTGTGACTTCATCCGCCATTGCATCTTCCAGTCTAATCTCTTGCAACAAATGTACCATTTCTCTTGCAAGGTATTCACAACGAATTTAATGCGGATGATTACAAACAGTTTGGGAATCGTGTTTAACATGTTATTGGCAAATGGATTGAGAATAAAACATAAGCCAGAGAAGGATTCAGCCATCGAACTACATTCACTGTCAGAGAATCACAGCGTGTCTTGAACAAGCCCAGGCGATTCACATAGATCAACCTTCTCTTGCGAAGTGATGCTGTGTTGAAGTTCTCACCATTGACACAAAACAAGCATGCGTTAATAGCAATGATGACAAACTCCGGTTTGCAACTTAGCGTGGATGAATTAACAACAACAGACACAGAGTCATCATATCTTCAACAATTTTCCCCCACTTAAGGTTGTTCTTTATTCTCAATCCACTTATCAATACTCCTGTTTTACTTCAGCTGTCTTCCTGCTTTTTATCAGAAAATTATTCCACATATACTCTACCGGTACTTGTCCTTATTACTTGTAATCATGTAAACTGATCTCGTTCAACCGGCAGTGTCCCAAAATTACTCCGAGAAATTTGCTTCAACATTAAAAGCGCACTCGATGGTGAAAACTTCAACACCAGGAATATTATTCAAACATGAAGTGAACACAGAGTGAACGCTAAATCAATGCAGTGATCGATTAAGTATCGGCCTTTACAATGACGGAAGAAAGCCACTAAGTTTCACGGAAACATGGGAAAATATATGAAGTAAACAGAGGGGGAAATTAAGTGAAGCGCCAAATGTCTTATTTGTTTGTTACATACAACTGTGTGTGTGCTGACAGCGACTGTACAACTGCGTATCAATTTCATCATGAACGACGTAAAGATTGAACTTGATCAACCATCGACCAAACATATGAATACCAAACACCGAATTATTATTACAGCACGTCCTAAATATTACTAATCCCAGAAACGCAAATGCAAAACAAAATCCACGTGGTAGGTTACACAACAAATTCCATGAACTATAAATATTTTTCGGGATGTGCCTGACCTGCAAATATGCTTCGAGTGAGTCTGGCGGGGACACTTCAGTCATGTAATCCGTTAAATATGAATGCAAAACAAAGGGTGTGTTCGTCGGACATTTTCAAACCGTTAAGTTTTATGTGCTCACATGGTTGATAGTGGGAACAAATGATGACCTGCCTTAGTGTTTCAGCATTCACGAATGAAAGATATATTTGATGTGCACTAATTTTCCAGCATTTGGCTCTTTTATCACGCACGTTTTAGTCCTTCTCCGTGTAACAACGGAAGAATAGACAGCATTACTAACATTGACGGTACCACGCAACGTCTAGCCACCATTTTTCACTGAAATCACCTGCAGTCTATCGCCGAGAGGGAAAGTTGTCTTTCCACAGAGAGATGATACAAGCTGCAGCCAGATCAAGTGTGTATGCATCAGGTCAACATCCATTAGAATGTTACTGAAGAACATTGCCATATGTGGCAATAATTTTTTGGTAAGAGCTAACTTAGACGACGTAACCGATATTTTAGTACATAACAGCAGTATGGAGAAAGTACCAAAGCGCCGTTCCCAACAGAACTCAGTCTAGCCTATTAGATTTGGCGTCAGTACATTAGGAACCAGTGTTTTTGTTTTTAAATGTCAGTCACTTAGAAGAATCTGGGTATTATTTCGTTGTGTGCAAATTGATGATAGTATTTCAGAGCTCACATGCTTCCCAGTGCCACACTATGTTCCCATACAAAACCGTGGCTTCAGCCGTGAACCGTTTCACGGTTGCTAATGAATCCCATAGAAATACTGTAATAATCTGCAATAGACAGGGGGGTCTAGTGAGCCGTGTAAGTATTCCTTAAACACACTCATGTCAACTAATCTAGACTAAAGTCAACCATGTGGAGAGTACAGTCAGTATCGGGAGTTAGATGAAGACAGGGGTTTCGCAGTTATTTTATATGGGTAATTAGCGTATCAGATGAAATCAGAATGTATGATGACAGAACTCCACCAGAAATTTCGTGAGGTTGAAGAGACACCTCATGATTGGCGCTTAACAGCAGTAATTCCCGTTTTACAAAACAAGTCCAGAATTCTACACAACAACCAAAAAAGCATCAGTCTAGCGTCTGTTGCGTTCAAATCGCTCAGTGGCCTGAAGGCTGCTTTCGAATCAGTTGCTCGTAACGTTCGCTGCAGATGTCTTATTCGCAACGGAACCCCTAAAGAATAGGGGAATCCGTTGCAATCATGGTATGCTCAATCCACAAGCGAGTAGAGGATGGGTGGACAACTTTCCCAAGGATCCATTGCTTCCAGTGGTGTTCGTCAAGGGTGTTCGACCTACCCCTTCCCGTTCAATTTTGTTATACAGGGAATTCGGGTGAGTGCACTTGAGGAACCCGGTGAACTTGGTGCTGACCTTTTATTGACAATAGGCTGACCAATCCCGAGTATGAGGGTGACACCACCGTACCTAGCACCTCAACCAAACGCATGCGGGCAGTGTTAAAAAAAGATGAGTGACCAGTTCGGTTTGTACGGAATGCGCTTTGCACATTCAGAAAGTAAAACGTTGCTTCAAAACAGGAGCTTTCTCGCTTTTACCTCGATTATTACAGACAGTTCCCATTAAGCTGTTGTTATCTTCACATATATTGACACAGTGTAACATGTCTGATGAGATATCATGAAGGATACCAAAAGCGTGAGCAGAACAAGCGAAGCAGCATCGTATGTGGCATCGGAAAGAGGTCCGATTGTCGTCCAAGAAAACGATATATAATGCTTGCATGTGTTCTACTTTCCTCTATCGTCGAGAAACGTTGCGTGTAATCAGCAAACATATACCATAAGATGAGTTATAGTGTCGGGCATTATAGAAGGAGCCCACAGTCAGCTGGACAGAATTGTGTTATGGTCCAGCAAAAAAGTGATCACAAACTATGAACACCACAAATGCTGCACTGAACAAAATGGGTAGGTGTCACCTGCCTGGCTGGGGTTCACCTGATCACCCGAATCGCTAGCTACAAACGCTATCCCACGTAGTGATGCACCTCAGTTTTAACATTTTCATTTCTTCTGCTAAGTCTGCTTTGGTTGCTATTCCAGCCTTTTCAGCAACACCTTCTTCTGAGATGTTACGCAGCAGTGTGGAGTTGAGCGGCGACCGAAGCCAAGGTGACCTCCGACCAGATCAAGTTGCTGCCACGCTGTTGTTGATGATGAAGAAAACAGGGTTTGGCATTAAATTCAAAGGCCCTATTCTCCCTGCTGGCCTTTGGCTGGTAGGATTAACAAAGAAAACAACGGCGCTATGCTAATGTCCGATTCGGTGATAACACATGGAGAATATAATGTGGTGCACCGCCTTGCAGATTGAAAATCTGCTGGCCAGCCTCATCACTGTTCTCTTCGCTGCTGACTGAGCGTGTCACTGTCGACGGTAGGTATGGCTGAAAACTGCTTGCATTCCTGATAACTGTCGACTCGATGATGACCGACTACCTTCCCTACCTAGCTCACTTCTGCCCTCAGAAGCATGTGTCACAGCTCAACGAAAAGCAGTCATTAATAGTAGGATTTGCATAATCGCTTCAAAAGTGAATTAGGTAGATCGCCAGTACTGTTGTTGTGAAACCAGAAGGCGGACGACACAAGAGTTACTTTATTGGAGAAACCAACACACTACTTAAGCGTCTGAGCACGACTAGAAACGGAAACACTCATTTGCACACCATACTCTTCTGAGGATACTCCAGTCGCTTTAGACACCATGTATCAGTTCCGTCGTGTAGCGAAAGCCATTATATGTCATTCTG